>JAHBCN010001905.1:0-102500 GCA_019359885.1 Listronotus oregonensis
CTAGCTTCTAAGCGTAAAGCTTTGGTACCTAGGACGGTAGGGTAATTAAAAAAAGGCTTATACAATCATAGTGTTTAAAAAAAAAACGGTTTTTTCAAATCTGAAAAGAAAAAGAAAAAGACACGGTTTTTTCCAAAAAAAAAAAAACCATCGATTAGGAAAAATTAAGTTTTTGTATTGTACTTAGCTACATTAATAAACCCATAAAGTGATTTTTGGTGAATCTTTTTTAGGATTATTTTTTTGTATTGGTTTATATAAATTTCTAGTCATATTGCCAGCCTGCCAATGTGATGCTACAATATATTTCGACTAAGAAAGTTGTGATAGTGAGAGTTTTGAGGGTGGTAACGAAAAATCTCAATAAGTTTTAGGTGTGTTTATGTGTTTTATTACGTTTTTAATCATTAAGACTTTGTTTTTAAATTTTTGGATTAATGTTTATGTGATGCTTTACTTATTTTACAGTGTTTAATAATGTTTTGTTCACTTTTGTAACTTCATTTTTGTTGTTATTAAATATTAAAATATAATTAAAACTAGAATTTTTCCATATTTTGTTTTTTTTTCGGATCCCTTGGAAAAAAACCCGAAAAAAAACGTTTCTTTTTCGAAAAAAAAAAAAACAGTTTTTTCCGCGCCTTAAAACACTACACAATCAACATATTATTTAATAAGAAAATATGAGTGTTATTGATAAATGAGACACTAAGAATAGAATATATGTTTTTATTTACAATAAAATATATGCACTAGTACACCACAAAAATATATAATTACAGAGTTTCCAAAAAGTAAAAATTTTCCCTTGATAAATTTTTTGAGTTAAGATTACTTTTAAAAAATATCAAAAAAAGAAGAAAGTTTCGAAATTACTCTTTAACTAGGCACTGATAGCCTTGATATAGACATAAAACACATCTTGCAACCTGGAAGCTATATTTTCTATAGCTACAAGTGCGCAAACATTCCTTCTAAATTTTTATAGAATAATAATAATCTAAATTTAAACAGTAAATTTCCCTTTTAGTCATGACAGGGCCGCCTTAATAAATAAGAATTATTTTTAAATATTCCTTTACCGATATAAAAACAATGAAACAAACAAAGCCGCCAATCGCTACGCAACGCTAAAACATCGAAATATTTCCGTGAACTCTCTAATTACGTAGCGAGACGACGCATCCAATAAGGGCGGGTCTCGGAGATGAAAAGAAGACAGCAGATTAAAAGTTGTTCTTGTATTTCGGGTGATTTACCGAATTTTTCTATTAAATAACTCGATGAGAATATTAGATTCTCATGGTAGTATAAATTACTGCCTTTTTTTCTATAACTAAACAGCTCGATGAGTATATCAGATTCTCATGGTAGTATAAATTACTGCCTTCTTTGTTCTGTCACCAAATGAAGTTATAAGTGGTTTAAGTATTTCTCTCTCGAATTTAATTCAAAATGTACGTTAGGTTTAAAAGTAAAGTAAAATGATTAAAGGAAAAAGACAGGACTGGCCTTTAAGTGAAAGTGTTGTAAGAAAAGGCGAGCAGTGAATAAACAGGGAAAAGTGATTAGTGAATGGTAGTTTTCTGAAAATTAGCAGAGAGCAAAGGTAATATTTAACCCTATTGATGAGATAGTGAGTCAAGAATTAATACCGGGTGTCCTCAAAACGGTAAATGACTTCTAAATTTGATTTTCACTTTTCTAACGTCAATAAATTTGCGCTTTATAGACTCCGTACGGCATTTCGATTTTAAACGACAGTCAACTAAATGTATTGCTGATTTCAAGCAAATTTCTTTGAGTAAAATTTGTAACCTTTTTTCGCATATTTTTTTTGTGAAAGTAAGCTTTGATAAATTGTGAACAGATACTTATATTATTGTCTTCAAACCCTTCTATGATTTTAAAGTAAATAAAATTTCAAATCAATTATTTGTTAAATGGATAAATTTTAAATTCAAAAATTGTTAATACGCTCAATTTACACATCAAAATTATTGTAGTTTAGTAAACTGTAAATGCATTGTAAATAAACTTTGTATATTTATTTAATTCGTAGTGTCCCATTTAGTCATCGTCAATACACAGAGCATTTAAAAATTAATTCGCACCTACTGGGTTTTAGTTCTAATTTAGCCAGTAACAGAGTATGTCGGCAACTACTACTGTGGGAATTGTTACGTGCTCCAGATCGTGGTTACAAACGTTTTTTAACATATTAAAGTATTTAGTTCCTAGTGATTTTACATGTTTTTAACTTTTATTTATGCATTTTATGATATGACGTATTTTAAAACTGTTATGTGGATGTTAGTTGTTTTTATAAATTTTTGTTGGTCATAATTTACATTTTTAAATGTTTTTAAGTGAATGTAAGTGTCCACATTTTAGTTTTAATGGCTCTAGGCAAGTTATTGTATTCTTTAGTTATATTTTATTTATACATGTAAATTATTGATTAGCTGAAATATTTGCTAAATAAAGAATTTAATAATAATATACAGGTAGGTATTTGTTTTTTCTGAAACATCAGTTTTTTGTCAAGTAAAGCAAGTAATTTTCGCAGAGAAAAATCTATTTAAAAATTATGATAAGCGATTCCAAAAGCCTTCCTTCAGACGTAGAAGTTGCCGCAGTACGTTCCACGGAATCATTATGGCCGAATAAGTCGCGATCAAAATATGAGAGAATAAACAACCAGCTGACGTATCCAAAACTTCATAACTAAACGGTTGTAGAAGGAAATAAAGGTTAGGTAAGGTATAAAATTTTATATTAATGCTGTTGAGCGCTTTCGACCAAACTAGGCCATCATCAGGACCGACAATAAAAGTAAGGTAATAAATAGTTTTTTTTTAATAAAATAAAATTATCTCACTTATTTGTCAAAATTATAGATACTTATTCATATGACATAAAACAAATATAAACATTAGATATGACAAACACTTTAAAATTTACAAAGAGTTAGACATACATAATAAAACAATATTGTAATATAATCATAATCAAAAAAGAAAATGGATTTTGCAAAAATCTATAAAAAATTATTTTATTGGTAAGCACATAGGCTGACAATACAGGCCGTTATACAAACAGAATTAGTTATAGATAAAATAAATTTATTTAGGTAGAACAACTTTTGTGTTCATGTTTATAAGAAAATTTTTAAATATTGGTTTGAAATTATACTTGGAATTGACCTGGGCATTTAAACAATTCGGGCTTATTGAAGAATTCCTTGCAATTTCCAGATCTTCAAAAAGGTTTAGTCTTAGTCCTTGGTGGTTAATGTTATGTAATATTTTGTAATTATTTGGTAACAAAAATTGGTGGTCATTATACTTCATGGTGAAAGCCAAATAATCAAGTTAATGGTCGGTTAAGGTGTTCTTTAATCCTGACTTTCAACGGTCTGCAAGTTCTACCTACATAGGTAGCTTGACATGTGTCACAATTTAACTAATGTACACCGATCTTTTTAGTGACGTTTATTGTATCTTTATTGTTTATCAAGCCAGAAGAAATAGTGTTAACTGTTTTAAAAGTTACTTTAATTTCATCATTGCAAGAGTTCAAAATCCGCGCAATTTTATTATTATGGGTTCCCAAGAAAGGTGGAGAATAATATTTTTTGGAGTTCTTTAAGACTTGTACAAGAAAAGCAAGTTTTTATTTAGTTTTTTAAAGTTTATTTTGTTAATTAATTTATCTTTTATATCTGGATTATAACCATTTATCTGGGAAATTCGTTTAAGAGGGTTGAATTCAATTATTCGATTTTTATCTGACAAAGGAAGTGCCAGAGCTCTGTGGATGTAACTGTAAAAAGCTGACATGATCTGTCTGTGTTGATTTTCTATAAACTTGATATTCTAGTGTGTTATTAAATTTCGTTATTTTTAGATCAAAAAAATTTATAGAATTGTTTGTTTTCATTTCAATTGTAAATTTAATATTTTTGTGTAAATTGGTATACAGCATACAAGCTAAGGTACACACAGATATTATTACTTTACTAAAACTGTGTCTCATACAAGATTTTTTTTCTTTTAATAACTTTAATAAGCAGGAAATGAAATTAGCTATGGGTACTTTTGTCACCACTTCTAGCTGAGATAGTTTTAGACAAGTTGGAAACTGATTTTCTTGCAGAGAGCAGAACGGTCTTATCATACACTGGTCAAGATATATAGATAATGTTTTAGCTTTTGTAAATGGACATGACAAAGATGCTCAGAATATTCTGGATAAATTAAACAATTTCTAATGTTTATATTTGTTTTGTGTCTGTAATTTTGACAAGTAAGTGAGATAATTTTATTTTATTAAAAAAAAATATTACCTAACTTTTAGTGTCGGTCCTGATGATGGCCTAGTTTGGTCAAAAGCGCTCGACAGCATTTAATATAAAATTATATACCTATTACCAAACTTTCATTCCCTTCTGTTGTTAAGGTATACTAGCCAAGCAATGTTTGATTAAACGGTTGTATATTAAATAAATAAACGGTGTAAAGGGCTGTCTACTTACAAAGTAATTTTATGATATAAAGGAGTATTGTTCAGGATTTTTTTCTTTTAAGGCTTTTTTCTAGGATTTTTTTGATTTGTTTATTTTACTATTTTAAATATTTGATGATGTTATATCTCTTAGTTTATTTGAAAATAAAAAGAAATAGGAAAATTTTGTTTAACAACAAGAAGGACCATTTTAAAAAACTGTATTTACGAAAGTGATAAAAGATTGTGCTTAGATCTATAATAAAATGTTTTTCGATTACTGCTATTTAGTCAATACAACTTGTTTTTCTGAAATACCTTTATTAACTCTTAAGTCTAGACATTTATAAATAAATAAACAAATTAATACGTAGTAAATAAAACTCACTAAAAAAGTGGTTATAATTACAAATATAACTTTATTTCTCACAACAGGTTTTAATTAACATAAGAAGATATTGTTGGGAATAAAATCAAGTAACTTAATTATATAATTTGCATGGAGTGATTTCCTATCTAGGTTGATGTTATTATCATAAATACATTACATAACTTCGTGAATACCTGAAATAAAAAAAAAGTTGTTAAGAAAATAAAATTGATAAAATATTAAGGTTTTACAAAATATACGTAGACTAGCAAATCTTACATTAAATCATTAGTTTAGTAACTGAAGGCCTGAAAGTACCCAAAACTGTAAATAAATCTGTACAGTTTTCATTTGTGAAGCAATTCTTAGGTCTACGCGGATGCTTTTAAGCGATAAAAAGTTTATCAGCATTAAGGAAGGGCTAAAAATGGCCCCTCAAGACCCGAAAAATGGGTTTCCCGCCAATATCTGCCAAAATATGCGAATTGAAGAATTTTTGTTTTTACAAAAAATGAAGATTGTCTTAAAATCTACAAAAATAGTTCCTATAATTTTTTTCAAAAAATCTATAGTTTTCGAGATAACGGGACCCGAAAGTTAGCTGCCGCTCTACCGCTTAGAATGCCGCTATCTTTATGGATTCACTTATAAGCAGGCAGACGAATTGTTCCATTACTCGGACAATAATGTACATTTTTTAATCATTCAAAGTTCATCGGAATGAGAAAACCCGTACCTATCATTGCATATGAGTTTGGGTCTATTCTGATTTTTTTAGAATATTGAAAAAAGCGGTCAAATTTTTTTTACAATATTTTGAAAGTATCTCAATAATTATCTCAATAATTTATTGATATTTTTTAAAAAAATGGTTTGTTGTTCTTTTTTATAATGAGACCTTAGCAAGTGTTCAATGATCCCAGAAAATTTCCTTAACAATCTTTTTTGCGTTTTGATAAAAAAGTGTTTTGCCCATCTGCACTTTTTAGTAAGAAACTACTACTACCACATCTATCCAGTGTGTCCCAGTCCCAAAATATGCAAATAAAAAAATTTTTGCTAGAACAAAAAATTGAAGATCACCTCAAAATCTACAAAAATGGTCCCTACCGTTTTTCGTAAAAACGGCCGTCGAAAAATCCATAACATTTCACACTGGATAGATAGCCGGAAACGGCTAAAAATGCAGATGGGCAAAATAATTTTTTATCAAAACGCAAGAAAGATTGTGAAGGAAATTTTCTGGGATCATTGAACACTTGCTAAAGTCTCATTATAAAAAAGGAATGCTAATAACAAACCATTAAAAAAAATCAATAAATTAATGACATACTTCCAAAATATTGTAAAAAAAAACTTTGACCGCTTTTTTCAATATTCTAGAAAAATCAGAATAGACCCAAACTCATATGCAATGAAAGGTATTGGTTTTCACACTCCGATTAACTTTAAATGATTAAAAAATGTACATTATTGCCCGAGTAATGGAACAATTCGTCCGCCCGCTTATAAGTGAATCCATAAAGATAAAAGTATTTTAGCGGTAAAGCGGTAGCTAAAATGAGAGGACTTTTGGGAACCGTTATCTCGAAAACTATCGATTTTTCGAAAAAAATTATAGAAACTTTTTTTTTTATTTTATAGCAATCTTCATTTTTTGTCTAAACAAAAATTCTCCAATTTGCATATTTTGGCAGATATTAGCGGGAAACCCATTTTTCGGGCTTTAAGGGGGCATTTTCAGCCCTTTCCCACCTGTTAATGTTGAAAAACTTTTTTTCGCTCGAAGGCATCCCCAAGGACCTAAAACCTTCATTTATTGGACTACATCTGATTTGACAAAATGTTTAACATCTAAAAATGGACGTTTTTAATTATTTGTTGCATAAACCAAGATGTAAAAATTGAATCACATTATGTTTTTTACTCCCTGGTTAGTAGGGCTATTCTTTGAACTGTAAAATTTTTGCAACTGGTTGAAGATACGTCAAATGCCAAAAGTTCTTAAACATACAGTGCAAGTCTCTAGCTTGGAATAAATTTAATATAAATCAAAAACAAGTTATTTTTTAGAGGAAAGCCTGGACACTTCGATTAGTGTTTTTAGTCCCGCTCTTTTCTATGGCAGAAATATTTATTTTTTTTAATCATAATCAAAACTGCATATCAAGTTACACATAACTGCCCAATTTCATTTTTTTTGGTGTCATCTGCGAGATACTAAATAACAAAATTTGACTTAAAAAATGAACCACATTTTATTCACATTAATAATGTTTCTTCAATACATGCTGAAAATTTGGGGTAAGGAGTTTCGACCCTCGCGCATAACCAAATTACGGAAATAAAAAAAAACTTTTTATGACACACCCTGTATATTCAAAAATTGCACTCGATAACGTAAAATCTTATTGCAACAAAAAGGTCCTATAAAATTTTTTGATACCGGCTTCCTAAATTCGCGAGTCTCGAATAACCTCTTACCACAAATTTTTCGCATGTCTTAAGGATAGATTAACAATGTGAATAAAATATGGTTTATTTTGTAAATCAAATTTTGTGTTTTAATATTTTGCAAAAAACACAGGAAAAAAATTAGATTTTTCTGTAAACTTGATATACGATTTAAAAATACTCCTAAAAAACTTTGTTTCCGATAAAATATATTATACATTTGAAAATACTGTAGAAAAATTTCTTTCATTGAAAAAAACGCGAATAAAAATACTAATTGACGGATCCGAGCATTAAAAAAAAACTTGTTTTTTGATTTATTTAGTTTATTTCAAGTTAAAGACTTGCACTGTAGATCCATGAAATTTAACTAAGACACTTCAATTATTTCAAAGCTAAAATGTATTTTCATTACGGATACTAGATTTTAAGATTCGCTTTGTATATTTCGGTTGTAAGTCTCCTAAGGCAACACTTTTTATAGTATAATTATATCGATATACACATACACAATTATCGATAATTAAATTATTCGAAAAATTAACGAATTAAATTTTCCTTAACACGGAAACAAGGAGAAAAGGGACACTGTCAAAAAAAAACCCGATCACGTTTGCTTTTAGTAACTTTCCAAGATTGAATGCAACTCCTAAAATAAAAAATCCCAAAAATTTATGCATAAGGAGCTGTGATAACTTTTGTAGGCGGAATCCTAATTTAATGTTTAAGTTTTCTAAGATGGTTCACTTGTAAATATTGCACATAGATATTATATTAAAACTGATAATTTTTCTTCAATACATTATAAAAACCTAAGGTAAGAGGTTTTTCACCCTCGTAGATTGATGCCGCATGTCCAAATTTCGGGATTCGGATAGAAAATCAAAACTCCTTTATAAAATATTTAACAGAATGGCAGCTATCAAACTTGACTCTTACAATCGTTTAAAACCCCAATTGCCGCAATGACATTTGATCTTATTGAGTGCAATAAAGAAGTTTTATTTTTTTTTAATTTCCAAAATTTGAACATGCGGGTTTTATTGTCGAAAACCCTTTACTTTTACTTTACAGCATGTATTTAAGAAAGATAATTAATGTGGATAAAACATAGTTAATTTCCAAGTACTACTTTGTTATTTATCGTATTAATATCTTTTTCTATTACCAGTATTTAATATTTTATTATGTAATTTTATATTTTATTTTTAGTATGCACTATTATTTCTTAAGGAAAAACAGTTATTTAACAGTTTCTTTAAATTGTTTAGAAACATTTTATTTGTGTTTGTATTATTATTATACTGTACCTCGAGAAATGACGCATTTATTCTTCTTCTTCTTCCTCGTCCTCTTCTTCTTCCTCCTCCTCAACTTCCTCTTCTTCCTCTTCTTCTTCTGGTTCAGGTTCGAACGTGGGCTCCTTGATATCCTCATCATCTACGGCATGCTTTTCTTCTTCACCTTCAGGGGTTTCTGGATCTCCCTGTTTCTTGCCAGGACGTTCACCGAACCATTTTGGCAACTTAGCTGTTTTGGTACAAGAAAGTGCGTAATGTAACTTTCGTAAGTTTAAGACTAAAAGAAAGTAAGGGAAAAGATTTTAAGGCTGATTTAATTCTGTTACCATACACTGTACACGAAAATACACGTATTGAGAGTAAAATGAACCTTTGTTTTATAAAGGTTAATAACAAATTTAAACCTAAAATATATAGCCTTATATTCTTCTCCCATTACCACAAAGTTATATCCATTACCAATTTAATTATTTAAAGAAGCAGTTAGTATGTTTAATTACTGAATGATTTTCTTTATTAGGTCACACTTATGAAGATATATAAAGAATAATATCGTAATATATATATATATATATATATATATATATATATATATATATATATATATATATATATATATATATATATATATAATATATAAATTGTTAAAAAATAAGTGTATTCTCTTATATAACCCTTTTGAGATTCTAATCTAATATTTACAAGAATAAAGAAACATTTAAAATAATTGGATAATTGGGACAAAAGGAAAGGAAAAATTTAAAAGGAATATTGCATACCTTTGACAGAAAAAAAGACCTTTAATTTTTCTTAAAAAGTAAGGGCTATTAATATAATTCTTTGCTGCGAATCAAATTTTTTTCTTTTTTTAGAAGATAATTGTTAAGAAAGCTTTTTCTACGAAATAATAAAATAGTAAAACAACGATATTATTGTTTCTTTTGTACTTACTTAGTTATTTAGTTCTAGAAATAAAACTATTTTTAGAATGTTATAAAAAAGCTGCAGCTTTATACTGTTTTAAATATTAATAAAAATCAAGCAGTAGGTTAATAACAAAATATGGCATAACGAAAACTAAGAAGCATGCGGTTTCCGAATAAAAATATTTTTTAGAACATTTAGGTATCAAAAGCTTATAAAAACAAAGACTAAGTAAAATTTAACTAATTAGATAAGTATTATTTATATAAAGTGTTTTGGTGTCATAAAATATGATGGTGAAATGTTATTTGTTAATTAAACTTTTATTGGCAAAATCTGTAAATATAAAGGTTTTCTTTTAAATCATATTAATTTAATACCTTTTTTGCATTATTAGAATTAGAAGCTAAAAAAACAATAAGAATAACTTTATTGGACTATATATAATTTATTTTGATGTCACCACCTTTTAAGTGACTTTTTTTCACGTAACAGATCGTGTGTTTAAAAAGTATTTTTTTTTTGAAAATAGCATTTTTTAGTAAGCAAGCATAAAAATATCTTGTATAGATTATTAATAAATAGGTTTCATACCCTTTTGTCTAGAATCGAATTGGCCGAACTTTTCTTTCCACTCCTTTTCGTTACTTTCTTTAACAATTTCTAAGTATCCCTATCAAATAAAGAAAACATATAAATGTAAAACATTTACCAAAACAAAACATTCTGGGTTAGTGGGTTTTTTTACTTTTTCTTATTGACTTAAGTCCATTGGACAAATAAGCAGAAAAAATGGTTATGTCATTAAAATTTATGTCGAATAAAAATTTGGTACAGCCACAATTGTGATTTGGTGTCTGAGTGTGTGTTGACCTAAACTTGCGAATCACATACACTATGGATGTGTAGTCCGTTTTTAATTAGTTTAAGAAAGGTTACTTATTGAGAGGTAGATCAAAATTTCTTAATATTTTTAGTGATAAAGCCCGTTATTGGTTGCATATAAGTAAAAAAATCATAAAAGGTATATCAACAAATGAGGTGCAAACATATTTCATCCCGTACTTAAAAAACTCACTTCTGGAACAAAATTGGGCTTCCCTTTGGAACCATTTTTTGTTCATTTCTTCTAATATTTGAACAGTTATTCCCTATATAAAATTGTCTTTTATACTTCACTTATAAAAATGCTTTACTGAAAATAATTAGGCCCACATTTTCTTTAAAATCAGTAACTGCATGCGAAATATCTTCAACAGTATATTAAATAATTTACCAAAAAATATGCTTTAAAATTTACTTAATAACTTTGGTATAAAATAAATTTTTAAAAGATAGTTTAAACACAACTATGTTTTAGGCGTAGTTAACAAAAATGTCCACAAAAAAAGTTCGCTAAACACGAATCTGAAGTCAAAATTGGGAGTCAAACAGCAAAAAGTCGAGAAAACCCCAAAAAACCGACACGGTACATTTACCGGCAGAAACCTGCTACCACGGAATGTTTGGACTACGACTATATAAAACATAATACTAAAAATTTCATAAAACAAAAAAATTAAAAGCTTTTTAATTGTCTATAAAAAAGCTAAACAACATTTTTGATAGGATAAAAATAAAGGCAATATAAACAAAAATACAAAAAATTTTAGTTCAAAATAGGTTTTTTTTTATTAATGTGATTTTTTTTTTAATAATATAATTATTTATTTTATTTATTTAAACTTACAAAATCACATAAAATTTGCATAAAAATCCCAAAATAAAAAAAATAACTTTAATTTTTTTTCCAGAGATATACTTTGAAAAAATCCTTAAAATTCGATTTTTTGTTAGTATTGAAAATTTGAATTTAGACAGCAATTTATAAAAATTTTTAACTAAAAGGGGATTTAAAAATACATGTTTTATGTTTTAAAAATATGGTGTTTTTGTGGTAAAATTTTAAACTTTTTAAAATTTTTGAACCGTTTTAAAAATTAATAAAAAAACACGTTAATCTGAAAATTTAAATTCTTTTCATGATTATTTGCTGTTTGACCCCCAATTTTGACTTCAATTCGTGTTCAGTGAAGAAAAAATACTCCAAAAAATTTAAGTCCCACACCCAGCACACACCACTTTTTTTTGTGGGCCTGCGTTATTTTAATTTTAATTTAGTTACACTGCTATTTCAGTAATAGTTTCCAACTGGGTGATTTAAAATTTAAAATGATTTATAATTATTATTAAAAAATATTACTGTTTTAAATATATTGGTGTTTAATTAAAGTGCGATAAAATCTATCAATCTTTTCTTCGAAATTGAATGTTGTATACCATGTCACACAGGGCGAAATAGTTATAATGGAGATAAAAATAATTAAAAACTAAAGCCACCAAAGACATTGGTAAAAACACAAAAATTAATTACTTTTCATGATTTGTACTAATCTGGATTAAAATGGTAATTTCTGGTTTAAACAAAAAATGGCTAATGACAAAATTATTAGATGTAAATTTTGAAGAGCATAATACCAAATCATTGTTTCTAATTTATACTATTTACCAAAGGGCCTTAATTAAGCTTATAGTGTATAAGTATCACGGTATATTAGTACTCAGATGTTAAGCCTCCCGTAGTAATAATAAATAGTCGAAAAAAAGTTAATATTGTATAAAAGTTTCTAAATTTTAACATTTTATAAATCTTTTATTGATTTACTAGGGAACATAATATTTTTAAGCAAGTAATTTATCTAAATATTTGTTTGAAAAATTAAAAGGTAGTAGTAGTAGTTTAAAAATCATTGGTACTTGGTCTAGCAAGTCCAGAAATTAAAAAATAAAAAGATGTCCAACACTCAAATTTATCAAATGACACTATTATTATATTTTAGACATTAGAAAATCTTCTAAGTAGAAAAAAACAGATTTTAACAATGTTAAAAAGAAATTAATGTATAAAATATCAATATGTTACTGTTGACCAACCATTAATTTTTTAATTTGGTATGTTTGCTCTAATATTTGAATTTCCTAATGTATGATTACTATTAATGGTGGTTGAATTACTGAAAGCGATCTACGAAGATTTTAATACGATAACTAATAACTGTCTTATTGGTTTATATGTTAATAGTACGTTAACTAGAAAAAATACTTACGCCTTCAAAGAGATGCTTTTTGTCTCCATACGACCTAGTGTCAACACGACGTTCGTATTTGGAGGCTACTTGGATTTTAGGCTATAAAAATAAAATAACTTCAATATTGCCATAAAAACGATATAAAAGGTTTTTATGACCTAAAGCCGTTTATGGATTATTAAATGTTTTATGCTTCATAACTCGGCGTATAACAGGATATAATATACGGGGTAACAACAAAATCACTACCAATGTTTTTATTTTCTTAAATAAAAACATATGGCTTTTAAATTTTGCACTAATATATTGTGATATTATGTGATGAATGTTATAGCATTTGCCTTTCACTTCCGGTTTAACCGGAAAATGCGTGAATTTTTATATTTCAAATAAAATACTCCGTACATTTTTTTAAATTTTAATTTCATAATATATTTCTGATATAAAATCCATGTTACATCCTATACCTATCTTTGCTCGTTTTTGAGAAAATGACGATTTAAAATATCCAAACCACTGCACATTATGCTGTTTTATGGGAAAATAAATAAATACTATAACTATAACAATTTCAGTATTATGTTTAAGTTAACTTCTCTTGAAGCCTCTATCTGCTAAGGTCATAATAATACTACTTCCGGCTTTACCGGAAATGCTGCGAAAATTGACTTTCCTAGTAATGTTACGTCAAAAATTTAACTAGCACTAACTGTATTATAAATTAGACTTAAATTGGGCATATCTATCTAAACATTTTTGTTTATGGAGGCTTTTATCAAACCTAATATTTTTTAGATATGGACTCTTTTTTGCCATGTAACTGCTTAATGTGTCATTTGGATATTTTAAATCGCCATTTTCTCTTAAACCAATAACTATAGGTATATGATATAATAAAGGTTTTAAATCAGGAATGGTTTATGGAATACGAATCTTGAAATACATACCGGCATGTTACCCGGTATTATAGGTGTCTATACTCTATCCGTTTGAAAGGCCAAGTAATAAATCATCTTAAAATATTAGGGGGGAATAGTACCTACTGAACCATAAACCAATGGCTTGACCGCAAATAATTTAAATTACAACCCTCAGTGGAAAAGCCAACCATAAATAGGTTGCCTGACAAATATCTATTGTGTAGGCACCGCACCATTTAAAAGGGTACAGGTCCTGATTACCTAATAATATTAATAGTTTAGGTTAGCTATTTTGGATGCTCCAAAACACACACGAAAATACCTTGACAAACTCCAAACGACTGATTAACTAAGACGAAAAGACTCTGCTTTATATTCAACGCCTGCAATTTGCTTATAACCTACATAATATACCAAAAAGTAGGTACAATCATAAATAAAGAACATTTTAAGTCCGGACCTACATGCGGGTACCCAAAGTATATTAAGTTTTACGACTAACAGTAGCAGGAAAAACGAGAAATCAACGAATTATTGTGAAGCGTACTGTAGGTACAATATACATTCACTTTCCATAGAGTGGTCTATTATGCTGACACAGTAGTATATTTTTTCACGTATTGCGAGATGTATCAGTTTTAAATAATACAAATGGCTTCTCCAAAATGTTAAAAAATAACGACTTTGAGTTTAAATAAGAAGATCATAATTAAAAATGTGTTTAATTATATTAAAAATAAATAAATGCAAAATTTAACTTAATCGTTGATAATAGTGTTTAAATGTGATTTTTAATAACATAGTTGGAACAACAAGTATTTTGAAGGAAGAAAAGACAGAAGGAATTACTGTGCCAAAGTAAAAACCAGGGAAAACCAAACTGGAAGTGACAGAAGTGTTAAAAGTTTCATGCGAAGAATAGTTCATTTGATTTAAAAAAAAATCCCATTTTTGACTTAATCCTAGAAGCTGTAAAATATGATCTATAGATACCAACAATGAGCACGGCAAAATTATGGGACGTTTTAAAATCCATCAATTTTCGTTATGAAAAATTTCAAAGAAAATTTAGTCAATTAAAAGGAGAGAAATCGTAACATGGTGGAACCCATTTACTACTATACCTAACTTGGTACATAAAAGATATACTGTAAATAATTTTTGGCAGAATAAAATATTTTCAGTTCAAGGCAAGTTTTTATGGAAGGTCGGTCAACTGGGCTTCGTCCACCATCCGGAGAAGGTTTCAATTAAATATACATAAGAAGGAAGCATTAAAGGTTTCGTTAATGGCTGTCCGCTTACATTTGAATGAATTTTGAATGTTTGAAGTATGGTTTACCTGGAGATAGTCATGGATAATGCAAGTTAACATTCCAAAAAGGTCGAACGTGTCCCCACGATTAGATGGCTTAAACGTGATATTATTGTTGATGTTAATGACAATTCTAAACGCGAGTTATTAGAATTAGTCAAGAAGGAAGTATTGATAAAGGACAAGTAAACAAAGTACGTTATTGACGAAATTGCCAAAACTCGTAATAGAACTTTACTCCCTTTGCCTCGATACCACTGCGAGCTGTAGAGCTTATTTGGGCCCTAGTAAAAAGCAAAGTGGCTAAAAACAATTTAAGCTACAAATTGGCAGATATTAAATTTTATTTGCAAAAGCAACATCTGACGACACCCCAAAAAACCGGAGAACATGTGTTGAACACGTTATTAAAGAGGGGGATAGAATGTGGACACTAAATATATCAATTAACCAAATGATAGAATCACTAGTTATATCATTAGGTACAGCTGATGCTATGCCAGATGTTTGTTCGGATATGTCTATGTCGAATATGGAAGATGCTGAGTAGATGTATTGAGTGTAGATTTTTTGTTACTTATTTTTATTACGAATAAAGTGTTTGTATTTGCTATTTATTATTTCTTTATAGTGACAATTTCTAGTTATTAATTTAAATATTTAAGTTCTTTTAGATGTTTTTTTTTTATAACTTGTCTTCCTATGACAAATAAAGAATTTGTATTTGTATTTGCACTTTTATATTTCTTTACAGTAATCCTTAATAGCAATTAATTTAAAATTTTAATTTCTGTATACTGATTTTTTATTCTTCTGGAACTTGTTTTTTTTATGACAAAAAAAAGTATTTGGATTTGCTATTTTATATTTGTTACAACTTTGGATAACTTCGCCTTTCAATCGAATAGAGTATATTAGAAAAATATCTTTACAAGTTAACAATACATTTTACAATCATATTATTTTTAAAACAGGTACTTACTGGGTATTTGCCGGTTAGGGCTTCGGGGTCAAGACCCTTCTTCAAGGCTTTGTGCCTCAATTGTTGTTTCTGTCTTTCCTTTAATTCTTTAAGCTATAACAAAAGGAAAATAAATTAAAGAATAAGAAACAAGAAGTGTACTGTAAAGACTCTTCCTATAATAAAAAAAGCGACATAACAAAAACCTTTGAGGATTTAATTTAATTAATTTTCTGGCATGTTATTTTTGTAGTTTCATTTTCATTTGTATGCCTTTGTTGTAGCAACTAAAAGGTAAATAATTTTTATTTTTATATTTACCCATTTATTTCAAACAGTTTGCTTTAAAGAAGAGGCAAATTTTTAAAAGTATTACACAATTTTGGTAAGTTTTATTTAATTCCAATAGTTCTAGGAAATTAATATTAAAAAAATCTAAAAGTTATCTAAAAATACCAAACTAACCGAATTGTTAAAAAAGTGGAAAAACATACTCTTTTTTTCTTCTTTTAAGTAGATATTTTATTTTTTTTTCGGGAGGGCACTCTTCGTTTTCAAAACTTTATTGCTAAATAATAAGTTATCGTTTGGAAAATAAATTTTAACAAGTTTTCACTTTTTTATTGTGGGTGTTGCTCATCCTCAAAAACTCTTTTGTGTAAAACGAGAAGGCAACTGGGAAATAACTTTTGCGAAAACTATGATGGTATTGACGTACTTAAAAAGAAAACTTATGTTAAGCTTATAAAAGAAATTGGTAATGAGAAAACTGAATTGACTGATTTCATGAGTTTTTGTAAATTCAAATTTAATAAAAAAAAAAAAAAATAAAAGCGTCTTGTCGATAAATAAAGGGTGTAACTTTTAATGGGATATTAAGACATCACCTTTTTTTAATTTGCAATTCTTTAATTGTGTGAATTCATTTTCAAAAGAAATTTTGTAAAAAAAAGAGCGAATTTTTAAAAGTTATTACACAATTTTAGTAGAAAAGGCTTTAATTTTATGGCATTGTAATTGTACCATGCAATTCTTTAAAATGGTAAAATAACTGGCTGTTAAATTACTTATTTAGGGTGTTTTTAAATAATACATTTTAATTTTTTAAAAATATTGCATAATTTATAGTAAAATTTACCAAAAAAGCTTTAATTTTCTAAAAATGACTTAACATTTTTTAAAATCTAAACGCTTATAAATTTCCTTCAAAAACAAATGGAAACCTTTGAACGATAATGAAGACTAAATTTACTTAAAAATATTTTGTGATTCATTTCTTAAGAAGGGTATAATTAATATTACTTACATCATAATCTTGACGTTTTTGCCTTTCTTCCAAGTCATATTTCTCAGTTTCCAATTTTACAATACATTCCCATAATTCTGTGGCCTTTTCTCTCAGTTTGTCCACGCTCAATCCATCGATGTTCAAAGGTTTGATACGAATAGAAAGGGAGATTTTCTTTTCTTCTTCCAATTGTTCCTTGGTCTTGTTCCTTTCAATTTGAGCGGGGCTAAGGTTGGCTGCCTGTAATAAAAATATTTTGTTAATTTAGTACAAATAAGTCGATTCCTGTATATTAAACCCACATATTGTTGAATATACTGTTAACAAATAAAATGCTAACAACATTTTAAATCTATTTATTAAAATTAAAATTATGTTTTTGAATATGGTCTAACTTTGTCTAGTTTTTTTTATCTTGGGTTAGTCCACGAAGGCCTAAGTACTAACGTACCGTGGGTGTCTTAAGTGTGGTAAGAGGGAGTTTATTCACACGGGACTTAAATATTTGGAGATTGGGAGGAGAAGAAAAAACTTGATAATGCATAAAAGTTGCACTACGTGTTGCTCTATTGGGAGCTGCCAGAGAAGGAATTATACTGGCCAATTCCTCTAAGCAGAAGCCGTGAAAATACCTATAGAAGACCGACAGATCCCCTACAGCTCGACGGTGGGCATGCTAAGTGTTGTAGGGGACGCCATTCCCCAGATATGAGAACAATATTCTAAAGAGAGTCTAATTTGGGATATATACAGAGTGTACAGATTGGAAGAAGATAAATATTTTCTGGCTCGGAAGAGGAATCCAAGCTTTTTGAAGCTGCCGAGGCTATGGATGTAACGTGTTTGTGCCAGTTGAGGTTATTCTCAAAACTAACGCCGACAAGATTAAACGACTCTTTGTTTCGCAAAACTTGGTCGCTCATGTGTAAGGGATGAGCATTGGCAGACTTTTTTCGCGACAGCGAACATGACTGTGTTTTCGAGGCATTAAACTGAACAAGATTTTTGGCGCCCCAATCCAAGATAAGTTTGAGGTCTTGTGAAAGAGATATCTGCATTGACCTGCGCTTGTTTTCCAAATCAAAGTTACATGGTGGCCTAGGAAATTGAATACTAGAGTGGAGAGTACTATCGTCAGCAAACCTATGAATGGGATTGATTGTGGAAGAGAGAAGATCGTTAATGTGTAGAAGAAACAGCGTGGGTGCCAGCACTGAGCCCTGGGGCACCCCAGCATTAATTTGGTAGAAGCTGGAAGAATGACCATCCACAGTAACTGATATACGTCGATTAGAAAGGAAACTGGAGAGCCAAGAGCAAAACTTAGGTGGAAGACCGTAAGAAGGAAGTTTGTTGGATATGTGGATATGTGAAGAGCAATGATCTGGGATTCACAAAGAAACTCAAGGGGCTTGTTCCAGTGTGTGTGAGACAAATGAAAGAAGATCAGCTGTAGATCTACTGTGACGGAATCCACAGTAGTAATGTTAAGTTCCAAAAATATCCACTTTTGTGTTTTAGGGTTTAGTATGTCTTATATTCTTGTAGTGTATTTAGATTTTTAAAAAAATATGGTTTGTACGTTCAGCTGTAAAAATGTTAAAGTCCCTATTTAAATTTATAGGTTTCTACTTTTTGCATTTAAAAGTTTGATTAAAATATTATTTTTGCCACGTCTGTGGATTGTCGATAAATAAAAATTTTTATCAAAAATATTTCTATATATGCTCAAGATTTCTGGCCCAATATTTTAAATAAATCAGATCTAATGGTTTTAATAAAATAATATTAAGAAAATCTAAAAATCATTTAAAAATGCCAAATTAACCGAACCGTGCAAAAAGAGTTGAGAAAAACATCATCATATTTTTTCTGTCATGTAGTTAAAATATTTTTTACTGGCCTAACCCTCCTCTGGGTTTTTAAAATATTACCCATGATTAATAACGTTATAGCTGACTTGTTTAAATTCTTTTATATGGATGAATTATGTTTTTGTACAATTTTAAGTGTTTTCGTGATGAGTTCGTTGGTTGGTTGGCTTAAGCGGGGTTGGTCCAAACAGTATGTGTCTTCTGTACGTCAGTACAGGCAGTCCTATATTACGTGTGAGGCTGTTTCCTCCTTTTTTTTCCTTAAAGCTTGCAGGTTGTAAGTCCCTTATGTACTTCCATTTTCTGCAAGTGTTTCCTTAGATGACAGTGGCCTGTCACTACTTGTCTTAACTAAGTACGCCCCAAAAGGAGGAGCTCAGCTAGTAGTTGCTTGGAAAGGTCGCCTAGCGTTCTCCATCTGTTTATTGTTGTTATCATCGCAGATTTTGATTGGAAAAGACTGGCTCTGGCCATTAAACTTTCTAGTTTATCTGCTTTTTTCTTCTGCTTTCTTGCTAGTTTATCTGCGTTTTATCGCCGTATGCCCAGGAACCCATAGGAATTCTAGTTTTGTTGTTCCTGGAGGCAAATTCTTTTAGATCGTTTAGGCACTCCATCGTAATTTTTGATGTTAAACGATGGGAGTCCAGGGCTTTTAGGGCAACCTGACTATCTGAAAGAATGCGTATATTTTGGTTGTGATACCCTTTTCTCCCATTCTTTTGAACACATGCTTGGATAGCACAGATTTCCACCTAGTATACTGTGGCTTGCTTACCTAATAAAAAGCTTTAAGTCGGTCTGAGCCTCACCCCAAATACACCCGCACCCATTTCTGTCTTTGAGCCATCGGTGTACCAAACCAGGCCTCTAGAAAGTAATGGAGTTGTTTGCTTTGTCCATAAGAAGCAATATATTGATGACGTCAGTTTTAAAATCATCCATATTTTTAGAGCCATTCATTAAAAAAGTAATTTATTAGTATCTAACTGTATACCCTATTTTTAGGCTAGTAATTACATTTTAGTTACCAGGATTGTGTGGGCATATTGTATTTTAATTAATGTATTCATAAATATCTTTATTAATTATTTTTTTATCCAATATTTAAAAGCACTTTTTCTAATTATTTTTAATTAAAAAATAGAAAATAACAACTTTTGTCATGTATATTTGAATAAATTATGTTTTAATAATGTTCTATTTTAAGAACAGGTTCTCAAAGTATTTTCTTTTATAGGCAGAAAATGGAGCAAATTGAAAGTGATGGATCTGAAAAACTTATTATAAACAATATTAATGTCTCGAGCTGCTTTGTCGTTGGCGGTGATATTAACGCTCTACTTTGCATACTTTTATTTTTTAAAAACTGGCCATACAGAATAAAAATATGATGCAAAAACTAGTATTTATTGAAATTTTATGTTTATGCCAGTGCAAATTAATAAAAATTGCAAAAATGTTTACAGGAATCATAATTTTTTTTCCATAAAAGTTAATTCAATTTTTATCAGGACGAATTAATCTGATTAAAAATCCACGATACAAAAAATTGTGAAAATCTTAATTTTTTATATTTTTTTTTGGCCAGCACTGGAAATAATATGTTAAAATAAAACTTCGAAAATAACATTATTTAAAAGGATTAAGATGATTTGTTAAAGTTTCTTACAGTAGGATCCCTCTTCGAAACGGTGAAGTTGGGTCCCTTCTTGTTGGCGGCGTTCATGGCCGACAACATGGCTTGACGTTTCTTTTCAGCTTCTTCAAGGCGCAGTCTCTTTTCTTCAATATCTGTAAAAAACATAAAGTCCGCTATTATATGCGATAAAAAGAAGTAGTTAATAGTTTATAGGTACTTGCGGTACAAATTTCGATTAGAATTTTTTGGTTTAATACAAGTTTGTTTTTATTGGTATAAAGTCGATAAGAAAATGTAAGTGATATAAACATGTTATACCAAAAAGTAAAATTAACCTTTTAAACAGTATCAACAAGAATGTTTACTTAAAAAAAAATTTAATGGTTAAATTTTATAAATGGTGACTTGAATGTAAGGGGATATTTTATAGTATTTTTAAATGCACCTCAAGTCTTAAAAATAACAATATAAGACATGCTTGTTTAGTTTCACGACATTAATATTATAATTTAGTTTTGCCATTACCATTTTAGTTTTTGTTTTTTTTTAATTTTAAAAAACAAAGCTTTTTTTCTTTAAACACCCACCCTTTACAACTAAATAAGAAATATTTGATAAATTACTTAAGCCCAAGGAAGTTTAGAGGTGTATGGAAGCCCAATGCTATGGCCCATTCGATCAAAAATGTCCAGTATGAAAATAACTGTCAGAGTTGGCCCCGCCGATTCTGCGCAATAACAAAATTCCACAAAATAATTTAATGTGTTGCCTACTTACACACTGATAAATCAGTGTGTAGTTAGGCAACACATTATACCGGAGTACCGTTTTTGGTGCAACGGCGCGCGCGGCGCCTATGAAACTTTATCCGCGCTTTACCATCAACCGTCGTCGTCTCATCATTCGTCATTTTTGTTGTGGTTTGTGCCTTTTGCGCCGTATTAGTTTCAATTGTTTTGCTTTGTGTGATTATATTTTGTGGTTGCAGAGGTTTTTTGGATTAATAAAAACCTTCTTATTTCAGTGATTAGTGTTTATTAAATTGTGACTATAATTTTGTGTTTATTGTTTGTTACTTATAATATCGTAACAAAATGACTAGAGGTTGTATGGTTTTGTCTTGCAAATCCAAGGGTAACATACCCGGCGTTTTTTACTTTAGGTAAATATTTCTTATAAATAAATTAGGTGCTTCTTATGAGACGTAACGTTAGGTAACCGAATAAATAATAATATATCAATTATGAATAATAAAAAATAAAAATTTCATAGGAAGTAGCAGTGATAAAAGTTAGGCAATTTTAACTATCTTTTAGATAATTTCCACAATGTTTGTGTATTTCTGTGGATTATTAAAAAGAAATAAGGTTTACATTTAGGTTCTTTTATTTCATTTAATAATTTAGTACATTCTTTTGAAGGATCAAAATTATTAATTACTGGGCAGACCAGGCAAATTTTAATATATACAGGTCCCTCTAATTGAATGAAAGAAAGTACAATTTTATGTTAAAGTCTCTTTTTGCTTTTTCTGTATAAAAATTTTTACTTTTAAATGTACAATTAGAAAAAATTTAAGGAATTTAAAGGATTAAAAACTCGTTTAACCCCTTTTTTTTCTTTTTTTTTGCCCTTTTTTAAAACAAAAAAAAAAAATTTTGGGGATAAGTACATGAAACTATCATACAATGTTTAAAATTCATTTTAAAAAATCGTGTTTTTATTTATTTACAAAGATTTTTGGTAAAAATATAAAACTCCCAAAAATATCGACCATTTAAATGGAGGGCTGTAAAGTGGCGCCATCTATTCTTTCCATATTATATCAGATGATATAAAATCCAATATTACACAATAATTTTAAATATTCTATGGTAGTATCGTTTAATAACCAACAATTTTGTGCAAAAAATAAAAAAAAAACAGTGAATGCTTGAATTTGATATTTGATGATGTCAACTTTATGGATAGTAACAAAGAATTATGGAAGTCCGGCTCTGACCTACTATTCATTGCGCAAACTCCGCGGGGTCAATCCCCGTTATTCCCGCTGCGCTACACGCCTGGATAATTTTGTTTTACAGTATTGGGCTTCTATACACCTTTAAACTTCCTAGCTTAAGCCCTCAAACACAAAATGGCAAAAATTTAAAAATAATTGGTGTTTTTCGTTTACTGGCTTCAATTTATTATAGGTAATTTTTTGTTTGGTTTTAACAGGTCAGTGGGTAGGTTAAAAATATTACTATTTGCTTAATTTTTATATAAAAAAACAAAGTGCAACAGAAAAATTACGTAAAAACTAAAATGGCGGTAGCTAAACACAATATTCTTAAGAGATTTAAGTATTTTCGATATCTAGTAACATTTTTTTGTGACAAAAAATTTTAAGCTCTACGGTTATCATTTTTGAAAAACATTTAAACTTACGTATAAAATATTATTGTTTCTTAGTAACATAAAATTGGAAACAAATAAAAAAATTGAAGTATAAAAACAATCATGCCATCTGGCAAATACTAAAAATATTTTTTGAAATAAATAATATATATTTTAAAGCCATGTACCTTTTTGTATTTATTTTTTTTTTAATTTTAAAAATAGAAGATCTCGTCCTCTTCATAATTTTAATTAAATACAAGACAAGCAATTGTAAACATTTCTTAAATTTTAATTGTTTTATTTTGGCTGATTGAAGCTTTAAAATTTCTCGCCAAGTCAATTTATATATTTCTTGCTTTAAAAATTAATAATTTCTGTCGAGATTCCTTAATACAGTAAAAAATATAATTTTTAAAATATAGAAAACAAATAAATACCTTTTTGTTTCTTTTCTTCAATTTCACGTTGGCGACGTTCCTCTTCTTGCTTCTTGCGTTCAGCCAATTTCTTTTCTTCTTCGGCACGGGTGACCTTGCGCTTGGCTTGTCTTTCCTTTAGCCTTTAAATAAAAATGAAATTATTACCGAATCTATGAGTTTTGCAGAATAAAATCAAAGTAATATCTATAGCTCTTGTAATTTTAGCTACTATAACACAAAAATCGCTTTTTAAATTGTAGAGTTTTTGAATCTAATTTAACACATTTTACTTATTTTTTTAATTGCTTACCTTTTAAGTTCTTCTTCTTCCTTGGCACGTTGCTTGCGCCATTCTGTGATGTATTCACGCAGCTGCTCATCTAAGTCAGATCTTTTCTGGTCCTGCTTTTTGATGAATTCTGGATCGCCACCAGACTGTTCCCTAATAAAAATGAAAAAGCAATATAGAAAATTTGATTATAATTCAAGTAGAAAAAGTTGTAATTTCAAAATGCCAAACAGTCTATACCAAACATAATAATATGCCTGGTTATAGTAAAGCAAAAATATAATCATTTAACTTAATATAATACCCCAAATATCTAGTATGGTGTGGAGAAGATTAGAGGAATAGATGTTTAAATGCATCAAAAAATTAAATGAAGGTAGAATATATGTTAAATATATTGGTGTATGTATAATTAAAGATAAGATCAAAAAATACATCCAACAAGACCGGAATATATTAACTTTTTTTGTTGGATATATTTTTTGATCTAATCTTTAGTTATACGTACTTTATTCTATTAAAAATATTATTTTATATAGGCTCATAATATTTTGTCCTGTGTCAAAAAACTGGTCGAGAGAACGAGAGTCCTCGAGAAATCATCAGTAGCTACATTAATGGCAGATAGATAGATTAACAAAAGGTTTTGTAATTTCGTTTGTCTAAGCCATAGAGAACCAGTTTGGTTGGTATTTTAGAAACTTTATAAATGAACGGTTTGATGATTAATTTTTTTAATAAAAGGTAAAAACAAATCGCTTTAATATGGTGTAGTTCCTTATTATTTTGAGAATAGTGGAAAAGAGTATAATTTACGATTTCTGCTAGCTGTTAAATGTTAAATAAATCTTTATGTTTTTTAACAATTTCAAGTTAGCAACAAAGTTTTAAATATATAATTTATCTTTTAGTAGCTTTTAATGTTATTCTATTTGTCTGTTGTTAATTTTTGGGTTTACATCTTTATTTTTAGTCTTTGATAACTTTTATTTTCATAGGAATATTTAAGTATGTGTATTTTTTGTTTATTACAATATAAGTACTATGACACTTTACTTGTGAAAATACTGAATGGTATGTACTTTCACGAATAACTATTATTATTTTTAATATTAATATATGGTCCGTATCCGTTAAACTTTGCGTTGCAGGTCAAGAGTAATATTAAAAATCTCTTGCCCAAGGAAAAACCAACTTTTTCTGGCCTTATTTAAAACTTGAAAATAAAATTTTTTTTATTTTAAAATTAATATTAATTTATTATATATATATATATATATATATATATATATATATATATATATATATATATATATATTATATATATTATATATATATATATATATATATATATATATATATATATATATATATATATATAATATATATATATATATCATATATATATTCATTATATTATTTTATAATATATTTATATAAATATATATTATTATTATATATATATATATATATATATATATATATATATATATATTATATATATATATATATATATATATATATATATATATATATATATATATATATTATATATATATATATATATATATATATATATATATATATATATATAATATATAAATGACGTAGTTGTTCTGAATACATTTATATCGACAATTTTGTTTTTTTTGTATATTATCAGTAATAAAACACATAAATTGTTTGTTTTAATTTAAAATCACTTTATAGGTGCTAATAAAACGATTTTAGTGACAAGAATAAAAAAAATATAAAGTTTGAATACGGTATGTCGCAAAAATCACAATTCCGTAAATGTTTATATTTTTTCTTAATATTTAAGAATTAAGCCTAAATCTTAATTCTAAACAATTTTGTCCAATACCTGTTTTTAGCAATTAAACTTTTTGACATTTCGTATTACATTTTTCAAATTTGCCGCCAATAGCAGTCACGTGACAACTGTCAAAATGATTTAGGGTATTCGAAATGCCTAATAAATTACCAGAAAACTTTTTTAAATATGCCTATAACAAAGAAATTCCAGATGTTTCAAAATTTTTGGATCGCCCTGTATATGATTTGAAGTAAAAAAACTTTAAACCCACTTTTTTTTTTTTTATTATTTCACAAAATAGTTTTAAAAATATTTTAAAATGTGGCACCTAACAGAAGCATTTTAAATTCATGGTGGGTCGATGACAGATACCAATTAGATAAATACAAAAATGAACCATACTTTTTTCCACAAGCATTGATGATTTTCATTATTTTTTTATTATTATCAAAGTCTGATAATATATTTGCAGATAAAATCATAAATCAGGCAGATTTTAAATAGGAAATTAGGCAGCTCTAAAAATACACACAGGCTCTTAGATAATTATAAGTAAGCAGCAGTTTGGTAAACAAAAGCATAGAATGGTTGCCAGCGTTATTATATAGTCTCAAAATAGAGTGTGCATTAGACAAGCCATTTTATTTTTACAAAATGACAGTAACGCCATTTTCTTTAAATAATGATTCATGTATTATTCCACGCAACAAATTGATGATTTAATAAGAAAGAAAAGTATGTATTGAATTTTTTTTAATGATTAGAGTATATATAAACATAACTTAAAAGTACTCTTCACTACCACCAGAAATAAATTTTAAAAAAGCCAAAATGGCATTAACCAAAATTTGTTAATTTTTTAAAATTATTTTGGACCCAAACATCGATATTAGACCAGACATTAAAATATTTATGTAACAAATGGTATAAATCTATTTTTGCTTAGATAGTTGACTTTAGATTTTTATTATCTTGAATTATTATAAAGTGTCTTTTTTAAGTTCGTTACATATTAACATTCTGTGTTTAACCATTTAATTACCACACTATAAGGGACTCTTTATTTAAATCCAACACGATTTCTCATATGCGTCAAGCTTTTTTGGCAGCGACAATGATAAATAATTCAATTTACTGGAGATGGGCGAAAATAAAACTTTTGAATATTTTCATTTAGGTCTTATTTTTTACTGTCACCATTTACATTTCTTAACAAAAATATTTTATTTCTATTTACTAATAGAATACTACTCAATAATAATAATTTCTAGGTAAATAAAAACCGGCCAAAAATGCTATTTAAAACCTAACAGTGTTGTTAGTTATAAAGTATATACATATTTATACATGTTGGTGTAAAATGGTTCTTTATTAGCATTAGTATTACCTATTATAATGATATATAAGATAGTTATAAGTATTTTTGCACTTTAAACTAACATTTTAGGACTACCTATAAAAATATTCTTAAGCTTTTGCCTTTTAATTAAACTGGTACTTTATGTTATTCTAAATTCCAATTTAAATACTATTAACTTAAAAAACCAACCCAAAACTAAGATTTAAATATTTTTAAAATATAACTTTAAAACACTAAGTTATACGATAAAGAAATTTAAAAAGAAAACAAAAATCCATATGATACTAATGGGCCATCCCATTAGTAAAAGACTTTGCATAAAAAGGAGAAGACGTTTTACAGAAAATACTGTCACGAAAAAGGCATAAAGATGAAAAATATTCCTTTTATTTTTGACATCTACAATAAATTTACCAAATAGCACAACTGACTTTAAAAATACTTAGTTATAATAAGTATGAATTAAAAATTAAAAATTACTTATCGATACCAAAATTGTTTGTGTGAATTTTAATTTAATTTACATAAATAAATAATTTTTCCAGCATAATTAAACCAAAAAAAAACTTTTATTAATCATTGCTTGGGTGAGCTGGTTAAAGAACTGGTCTGCTGGTTTTTTAAATACGATGTTTGAAAATTTTCGCAAATAATCAGCTAGAACTATGCAAGGGTTTATAATTCGGAATTATTTTAAAGTTCCTATTATTCATTTAAAATAATGTTTTAACTGAAATTTGGTTTCACGTAGAATACCGGAACAGTTTTAAAAATATTATTTTATATTATATGTTTTGTTAAGTATGCTAACAACGAGGTTACAGCCATTAGATGCTATACGAACTACTATTTAAACAATTTTTTTTATGTACCTTTTTATATGTATCACTAGTTTTAATAACGCAGCTAAGAAACTTTCTTGTTAACTGTACTCCTAAGTTAAAAAAATATTTTAATTTTATTTTAATTTGAATGTAAAAGGACATGGCACACCTAACATAGGATTCTGGCTTTCGAACGATTTTTTTTTAAATTTGAATATGTTGTTTAGAAGTTTAAGCTTACTTGTTAATTAATTTCAATATAAACGCATAAAAAGGGTGAATTTTTGTCTAAACCCAACGGAATTATATTTTATATATTTGCTTAAAGTAAAAATAATTTGAATTAACATTTTATACATACAGGGTGGTCCAGTATCGAATAAATAATATAGATTATGCTAACTAAAATGTTAATATCGTGATATACTTGTGTATATTTTTAGAACTTATACATTTTTGACTGTTTATTAAGGTTAATCAGGGTTAAAATATTTTGGTTTATTGTCCCAAATATACCAGGAATATTTAAAATTAAACATTGTTTTTTTTGTTAATATCTAATCTAAATAATCGTTGAAGGGCCAGAATACCATATTATGTGTGTCATATAATATAGTTACGTTATTAGTTACTGAATTATCTCCAAAACCAGCAATTTGTTGACATAAAGTGTTTTTTACATTTTCGATGCAGAATTGAATAAAGTTTGGCAAAATATACAGAGCGTTTCGTTTAAAATGTACTTAAACAATGAAAACCCTGTTTTTATTGTTAAGTACGACTTATCCTAAAAATATGGGTAAATTTAGGAGACATGGTAAATGAAACCTCCTAGATACTTTACCCTGTAGGTGTACACGAAAATTATTTTAGTTATGGGTAGCTTAATTTTATTATACCTCTGTTAAAAAATTGCCAGAAAATTATGCAGATTTTAAAACTATGTATCTCTTTATATGTCACAAAATATCTTGTGGGAACAAACCAAAAAAAACAATATTTAATTTTAAATATCCCTGTATATTTGGGACAATAAACCAAAATATTTTAACTTAAATTATCCTTAATAAACAGCCAGAAATGTATAAATTCTGATAATATATACAAGTATATCACGATATTAACATTTTAGTTGGCATAACCCATATTATTTATTCGATACTGTACCAACCTGTATGTGTTAAATATTAAATTAAATTATTTTTACCCTAAACAAATATATAAAATATTATTCAGTTGGGTTTAGACAAAATTTTACTCTTTTTATGTGTTTATATTGGAATTAATAGACATTTTGTTTCAACTTCTCAATGATTTCTTTGGGCCACCTTAGAGGCCTGCACAAAAATGTCTCATTTAAAAGATGTTCCCATTGAACTCAAGAACAACATACTTAAATTTAAGAAAAAATCGTTCAAACGCCAGAATCCCATGTTATGTGTGCCATGTCCTTTAATAAGACTTCTTCTACTCTAGTCCTTTAGCAAATAATCCCCGAGAACTATTTTGGCTGCGCTATCCCTTGTGGCACTAACTAATTAAATAAACAGTCATTTTATAATTTAATTTTTAATTATATATTATACATAAGTTTGTTATTTACTATAAAAAAATAGATATATACTAGTATACTCATGAAAGATAGGTACTAAAAACATTATTTTTAAATTATTTTTTTTGGTAATTAAATTTAATTAATTTAATAAAAGAAATAAGTTAGTTTGTTTATAAGTAGTGTTTTAATTCCTGCATTTATATTTCTAAGTGCAAAAATAGTAGGGGATTCTGCATTTGGCTATACTTTTGTACATATAGCCGTTCATGTTTCCTTTGTTCAGTTTATAAAATTTTCTAATTTAATTAAAGAAATTTATTAAATGGTGCTTTTATGCCCTTAATTGTTTTTGTTTTCTTATACAACGGTTTGAGTATTTTTAATTTTATAAAATGACCGACTTTATATGTTGTATTGCTCAAGTAAATTTATGCTTGTAATATTTTTATATTTTAATGTATTAGCCAGATAACGATAAATGATTTTTGTTTGAACTAATTTTTAGTTGGTTTAGAAAAACTTAATGATTTTTGCATTATATTTAAAAAGTTTATTAATTTAACTTTTACTGTTATACAGAATATGTTATTAATTTTTTAAAAATATTTAATAAAAGTAGTAACATGATACTGCTTTTTTATAGAGGTCAATTTATTTCTAAAACATTTTCGGATTTTAATTTATTATCAAAAAATTGTTAAATGTTTTTTTTTGTGAATGGTTTCTTTTTATACTGTTATATTCTGATACTAAAGAAGTTATTTCTTTTTAAATTTAATAAAATAACTACATTTTATGTATAAGATCGATTTATTCTTCTAATATATAATATTTGATATATTTTTTACATGAAGGGTTATATTATTTCTTATGATGTTTAAACTATTTTGTAATTTATTTAAAATAATTAATCTAATATCGTATTTGATCAAATATGTTCTTCTCTTGTACTTATTTATATACTTATATTTAAAAAGCTATTTTTTAAAATTTAAAATTATGCACGGAGCTTTAAATAATTTCTTGTGCTGTCCAAATTGTTTTTTAATGTGTGTGAAACAATTTAATCAAATCGCTTTTAACATTTTATGTGCCTTTATTTTATTTATAGTTACGATTATACTCAAAAAACCTATTGTTTTCTTAATGTAAAATTTTATTTATAATATGTGTTGTTTTGAAGCATTTTATTTTCCGACAAATGAATCTTAAATAAAAATCGTATGAGTGCTAAATTACAATAAAATGTTGGTAGCTCACAAATATCAGCATAAAAAAAGAATTTCTTTTAGAATAATAGGTCCATTAGTTCAAATAAAACTTTAAAAAATGTAACGTTAGCAAAAACATTGTTTTATTCAAAAAAGTAAGTTAAAAAACTGCAAAAAACTCCAAAAACACAAAATGCAGAAAATAAATTAATTTTATTAGGGACATTTTCTGGCAAAAAATCGAAGCAATTTCTAATGTGAACTTACTCGACTTTGGTAGTTGTGGTGGTGGTCCTATGGGGTACACATCACAAGGGTCAACGGGGGTGCACGGAAAAAAGGAAAAAAATCGAAATGAAAACATGGACTATTTACAGAAATACAGTATGTGTTTGGTGAAAAGTGCTATTTTGTTGCAAAATTCCATTTTTTCCTTAGATAATCATTTTAGGACTTCTATTAAAGCTAACATCCGGAAGTTTGGTATATAATTAAATTTATGTTAGGTAGGAATGGGATATTTTCCTTATTCAAGTACAACAAAAATATTATATGCTTTGAACTTTGTTTCAATCAATTTTGCTAAACAACATATATATTTTATTGCTTTTGAATTTTCAAAATAATATTTTTGGACATAAAAAAGGATAATTAAACATTCCACTTTAAAGGACATGTTGTCTCTTTAGTATAAAAGTTTGACATTTAAATTTTTGGCAGTAAATAAAAATTACCAAAGTCTAGTACGATGATCTTAAGAAAAAATGGAAAGGGTTGTGATAGGTCTTTTTATCAGATATAAATTACATTGGCATTATTATTAGGTACAAAGGTGTAAGTAATGCATATTAACAAATACACTCTGAGAACGAGGTTGAACACACAGGCAAAATATACATTATACAGGATGGTATTTTTAAATGAAAATATTTTAGTTTTTATAATATGCCATCCAAATCAATTTTCATTTTCTGTTAAATAGTTTTTTACTAATAAAAAAATGTGCAGTCTAATCCGTAAAGAAGGTACGTATGACATTGGAGTTACCTTTTTTTTTAAATTCGCTGTTTTCTGCATTTAAAAATTTACGAAAGTAGTTTAAACTACAATGCTTCCTTTCCTTAAGTGGGTAAGGCAAGTTATTAATTTTCTTCCATTAACGTTTTATCCTGATTTTGACAACCTTTAGTTAAACATTAGGACGACATATAATTAACTACGAAAATTATTTATTTTTAGTTTAAAGCCACTCTTAAAAATAATTAAGAATGGAAAAAACCAGCTGCTCTTAAGCTTTTATTCTTTAATATCGAAGAAAAAAATAGCTTGTCACCGGTTTTAATTTTTAAGTAAATTTTGTCTCGAATTTATACTTGTAAAATCTAAATTTATTTGATTAAAATAAGTTACCAGTTTTAAAAATAACAAATGGTTTTGAAAGAAATCTTTTGGAAAATATTAAAAATCTTTTAAAATAAGGGGATAATCTCTAAATAAAAATTGTAAAAACTTTTTAGAATAAAACAGCACTTTTGTTAATGCCTTCTTAAGGGAAAAATTGCAAGAAAAAACCGTCGGAAAAGTCAACGCTAAATTAACAGCTTTTTAAAAAATTCATAACTTTGACCCTCTTAAGTTAAAAAGCTAATCTCTGAATCAAAGATATACAAGCTGTTTATAAAATATGCAGTTTAATAGTCCTTTTACTAAATCGGACAACTATATAGTTATTATGCTGAATCGTCAAAAATAGCACTGCTAAATATTTAAATTCTGATTTTGGAAAAACCACACATCGGACAGCATTCACCTGTAGCATATTTAAACATGTTATAAATAACTCAGGCCCACAAAAAAGTTGTGTATTCTGGGTGTAGGATTAAGATTTTCTGGCGTATTTTTTTCCGCTGAACACAAATCTGAAGTAAAATTTTTGGGTCAAACAGCAAAAAATCGAGAAAACCCCAAAAAACCGACACGGGACATTTACCAACCACGGAATGTTTGAACTACGACTATATAAACTATAAGAGATACAAAAAATTTCATAAAATAAAAAAGGGAGCTTTTTAAATTATCTAAAAAAAGTAATATAAACATTTTTGATAAGATAAAAAATAAATAATTTTCAAAGTTTTTCCAGGAGTATACCTTAAAAAAATCTTCAAAATTCGGTTTTTGGATCATAACTCGAAAAATATTGCATTTAGACAAATAGGTTATAAAACATAAATAAAAGTCTTGTAAAAATACATAGTTTATGTCATATAAAGTTTCGTGAATCTTTTATAGTTTTAAAGATATTGACGTTTTAAATTAAAAAAACATCTAATATCTGAGATTACACCTTTTTTCGATTATTTGCTGTTTGACCTTCAATTTTGACTTCAGATTCGTATTTAGCGGAATAAATACTCCAGAAAATCCTAATCCGACACCCAGCACATACCACTTTTTTTGTGGGCCTGTGTAATCGTTTTTCCGAAGATTAGCTTTTTAACTTTAAAAGGGCCCAAGTTATAAATTTTATACTAAATTGTCAATTTTAGCGGCTTTTTCGACTTCTCTCCGCGAAAAATGCACCAAAAATTTGTTTGTTTTTTGATTTTTTACAAAATACCTATTGACAGTATCACGATAAAATTAATTTTTTTACCTGAAAAGAAAAAATGGCTATTTAGACAGTCTCTCTTACATAAAAAACAGAAAAGATAATTTTTGTACGGATTTTGTTTTCTTAGGTTCTATGCACCTTTTTCTAAAATATTGGTACTGTTAAATTTTAATTATCAAAAACATTTTAGGAAACTGTGCTCTTACTTAAACAACTTTGTATTTATTATATATGGTGGTGATATATTTTAGAAAATAATGTTTTATCTAAATAACTAGAAAGCGAAAATTAGTATAATGTTAAAACTTAGCGATAAGCTTTATTTTTTACAGAGATATATTATTAGTTATAAGCTAAAAATTGTTTCTTATATTTTGCACGAGGCATGCACAGAGTTAATACCAAATATTTATTTTAAGCTGGTTTCAAATTATTTACCCCTGGTCGTGCATAAAAATATGTTAATTTTGATGTAAAGTATATAAAGAAAATTACCGCTAAAATATAATAAAATAATCCTGGCGCCATACTTCTTCTATAGTCTACCCTGTATACATTTTGCTTTTTGTTAACAAAACATATTTAACAGAAAATAAAAATTGGGACACGGATGTTTTTTTCATTTAAAAATGATATGTCATGGTATGAGGTTTAATATTTGTAAGTCCTTTGAATCTTTTATGTCTAATATTGTTATCACAGGAAAAACACTGGGTGGTAGTTACTGACACTATTCTACACACATACGGTTCATCTACTGTACTTTTCTATACTATACTCTCTATAGATACGAGGGGTGTTCAAGAAATAGAATCTCTATGGGGTGGTTGAAAAACTTACGTTTTTCTGTAAAGAGAAAAATACAAAACACATTAATAAACAGAAACACTACGGGTAAACTAATTATTACTGTGACAGATGCTGGTGGAACTGTAAACGAGAATGTGTGTTATGGAAAATTTTCTATTTACAATTTCTGTAATAATTTGGACAAAAATCTCAATTTTATGATACTTTATTTTATATTATTAAAATCGTAAAATAATTTTATATCGCAGCAGAAATTTTTATTTTTTCTAAATTTTTTAACAATCTGATTAAAAATGTTAAGTGAAATTACCCAACAATATTAATTTTTAAAAAATTTCAATCATAAAATTGAGTTAAAGCCAATATAAACAAGCTTTTTTGCCAATAACTACTGGTGCTGAGGTGAAATAACTGAAATGGAAATATGAATTTCTAATTTAATAGTTACTTAATTGAAGTGTCACTTACGTCTCAACGACTTCCTCCTCCTCTTCCTCTTCGCTAAAAAAGAACAGAAAAATGGTTAATATTTTACAAAGATAGCTTTTGTTATTTATAATATAAAATAAAATAACTAATATGACATATGTACAGCGGCGTAGGTACGTAACTAAGGACCCCGAAGAAAAAAATGAAATTTGGGCCCTTTCAAAACTCGTTGGGTTTTATTAGGAAAAAATATAATTACTTTAAATGTGCAGAGCTACTCCTTTATTAAATTCTTATTGCCCACTGCAGGACCTAATAAAGCAAAGCTATTTCTTAAGTGTATATGTAAGCTAAACATATACTTAATAGGTAGCTTTGCTGTTTATACTATTTAATAAACAATAAAACAATTTAGTTAGGAAAACCTACTTTGCTATAGGGCATTTTACTTTAAAATTCGTGCGAAAATATTCCTTAAATTGTCGTATTTAAAAAGTTATCAAAATAATGTTCTCTTGTTAAACCCAATACGTAACGAATTATATTTTTAATGTTAATTTTATAAGTTACATTATACCTTTTTTATAATGGAACTCTTATTTGTTTGGAGGCATCCCTACAAATTTTAAATTTATAAGTTGCCAAGCTTAGAGCTGTGTTGAAAACACATCCACGTTCTGAAGGTGGAACAGATGTATGCGAATTTAGTTCGAGCCTTTCGGACATCGCTCGGGGGAGGGAGGGACCCTAGGGGTCCCCTAAGCACCATCTAGCCCCCCAATAAATACGCCTCCGCATATATAAAGAAGTTAAAAATTCGAAAAGACCAAGATTAAAAGTTTTTAAATAAACAAATATTTTTTTGATATATTTGGCTATGGAGTCATATTTATTTTTTTTGTAAATTAATTTATTTTTAACTACCCTTGAAATTTTATTTAAAATAATATATATTATTATATATATATATATATATATAAATTATATATATATATATATATATATATATATATAATATATATATATATATATATATATATATATATATATATATATATATATATATATATATATATATATATATATATATATATATATATATATATATATAATAATAAAAATATACTTACGAGTAAACTTCTTCGTCGTCGGACATGGTTAAAGTGGTTTAAAATCTAAAATAGAAAAAAAAAACAAGTAATAAAATAACAGTTAAATAAAAAGAATCATATTAGCTTAACAAAAAGTGTTTGCGCTTTTTAATGCAAATTATTACTTGTATATTAAGGTGTTTTTACAGTTTAAATGATTTTTTGCGTAAAATTTCACTTGTTGCAATTTTTCTTGCATGCAACTATATTCTATATTTTTATAGTTAAAAATTTATTGCTGCAATTTGTTTTGGCAAAGAGATTTATCAACAAAACAAAGTTTCTAAACAACTTATTTAATTATTTTGTCAAATTCTTAAGTATAAAAGAGTGCAGAAATGAATTTTTTTTTATTGTTATATATATGTTACCGTGAAAGTCCGAAATTGGTGAATGTCGACATTCACCGGTGAATGTCAAAACCACAACCAACCAAAACTAACCAAAATTATTAGTTTTAACCAGAACGCACCAAAGGTGTTAGTTTTGGTTAGTTTTCGTTCAGTTTTTTTTTAATATTTTAGAGTCACCGGTGAATGTCTACATTCAACCATTTTCGGACTTTCACAGTAACATATATATTTTAACCAACGTCGACGCTATTCTAAGTTAAGTTAATTATAGAACCTACAGGTAAAAATATTTTGAGGTTGCTACTTTAAGAATAACTTAAATTATCACCAAAATGGCTTCCGCCATATATCTCTTGCTTATAAGATAAATTGCAGCAACATTGGACAACTCAAAAAATGCATGTGCGCAGATTGAAAAATTGCAGTAACTGTAAAAACAGCTTTACAAGTGTTTAAATCGTGTTGTGATTTAAGGCACTGGTAACCAAAATACAAATATTTTGGGTTTTAGTTATAGATCTGGTTAAAGTAGTCCCCAAAGTTAAAACTATATTCAATACAGTCCTTCTGTAGAGAAATATTTTTACATCTTACTTGGCCTGTTTTAAGTACCTTATTGCAAAAGGGCACTGTTGTTGGCCCTATGCATTTTTCTCTTTAAACGATTATTAATTTTAAAACAATATGTAGGGTTTTGCATAGCATCTTACTTAAATCATATTATTTATTATAAGCCAATATTAACTAAGAACCGTTTTACACATACAAAAATTCAGTGAAATTTATGGCGAAAATTATCACCAAAATTTTTATAAATTTTTTTATGGGATTTTTGGTAATAGTACATTTCATTTGTTGTTGATACTTACAATAAATTTTAGTAGAATTATTCATATGATGCTCATGCGCACAAATGCTCATTTTAAAAACAGCTGTTTAATTAGTTTAACATAACCGAGAAAGGCAAAAAGTTAATAAATAAAAAAAAGTTTTTGTGTTTCTTAAATTATCTTAGATATAGATTAACGGAAGTAGTTGCTTTTAGCTGTGGCATCAGTTGGCTAGTTCTTTTTTACTTTATGAAATCATTCTCCATGACATTACCGACCCCGAAAAAAGTTCTGTGGCAATTTCTGCGCAATTTTTCAAAAATATAGAACATGTTTAATATTATTATTGCGAAAATCCTAGTAAAATATTAAACGTGTAATCCAGAAAATAATTATTGGGTTTATTTTCTGCACAATTATGGCAATAATTTTCAGAATAATAATATTCTCGTATCTGTAAAACGGTTTTAAAACTCAACCTCGAAAGCTGAAATTTAAAACTCGTCGTCCCGGACTGTATTTGGCATCGGCAGCTTACACAGATTTAAGTTATTTTCAGAACCGGCTAACGCAAGCTGTTTTGTATTCTAAATATAAAACTTTTAACATAAACTACTAACTGGATATTTTTACAGTAGGTAGTGAATTTAGAAAATAGAATAATAAAACATATACATTTCTTTATTATAAGACCACATAAAAGAAAAAAAATAAAAAAGTTAGCGAAATAATACATTTTTCAGTAAAACAACAATAATTATATTAGTAATATTTAATTCCTGTTATTTGGCTTTCCCCCAAAATACAGGTATTTATTCTATACTTATTAAAAATGCACTTTTCTACATATTATGAAATGTGCATATATACATAATCAAAACTAACCACAGCGTACCAGAAACATTCTTTTGTCCCCTCCATATATATAATATATATATATATATATATATATATATATATATATATATATATATATATATATATATATATATATATATATATATATATATATATATATATATATATATATATATATATATATATATATTATATATATATATATATATATATATATTTTATATATATATATATATATATATATATATATATATATATATATATTCCTATATATTCAGGGTGTTCATAAGAAAATGTCAATACTTCAGGTTCGTACTAAGGGTCCAAAAATAAGCATAAAAGTCTATACGAATATGGGTCTGCAAGGCCTTCGTTTTTTATATTTAAAAAAAATATATGTTTTGCTGAACATAATTTAAAAACAATAATTTTATTATAAATTAAAATACATATCGTTTAATTATACATTTTGTTTATTTTTTTTTAAATTTTGCTACAATAAAATCAGATGCATGGTCATGCCTGGTATTATTTTTAAATCCAAATATTTCGAAATCGGTTGCTCATATCGACTTTTAACAGGTATACCTTTTTGACGTAATAATGACAAATCTGTTATTTTATTTTATAATTGCGAAAGGATCGGTGGCTTTAATTTAGTTTAGTAATAAAACCCTTGTCTGATTTGTCAAGCTTTCGAGAACTTATTCTTTTCTTCCTCAGGACTTCTACAATAAATTTTTTTAAAGTTAAAAAATCTAACCTATAAACTTAATTGCATGAGATTTAACTCACCAGTGGTGTATTTCAGTATAAAGTATTTCGTATTTTTTTTGAAATATTAATTTAATTTAAGTAAATTTTTCTAGTTTTTAAAGCTGCCTACATTTGTATCTTTTGATCATGAAACTATATCAAGTATCTTTGGTTTAAAGTTAAAAGTCATTAACATTTTTTGATTTAGAAAATAACGATTTTATACAAAAAATGAAAAGGAAAAAAAAGAAAAACCGTCAATATTAAGTTTAATAGTTCAGTAAAAAGGTTTAGTAGTCATAAAGGTAGTTGATGAGTTTTTTCTTATGATAGAACAGTTACAGCAAGCCATTATGTATTTTAACTACATTTCATTAAGAATTGTTCTTACTGACTTTTACCTTTAAACCGATAATATATAAAAGTTTTATTTAGGAAAATTTTATAGATGGTTTTCAATATTGTAAGCAATTTTTATTTCTAGGTTTTTATAATTTATAAAAGTACTGACTGAGTTTGTAGATTTTGTAAAAATTTAAAGGGTTAAAAAAATTAAATCCTTAATTTTATCTTTTATTGTTTGTTGACAAATTAATTAGCAATGATGGATAAACTCTTTATGATATATAGAACACGTTATTTCTCATAAATGGTAATGAAATATCTATATTCTGGAAAACATCTTTTGAATTATTATTTCCCGGAAATTATATAATGTAAATAATGATAATTTATTATTGTCAGTGCTGTTACTTAATATTTAAATTTTTCCTGTATAGAAACACCAAAATATAATTTGACATAATTATTTAAAAAACTAAAATAGTCTTTTTATACATTTTTTACTTTAAAATTAAAATATATTTTTTTAACTTTCATTCCTTCTACTAATTTTTGCTAATTTTTTTTTAAATAGGCCTTGTTTTTTTTTTAATAGCAACTTTAAAAATCTTATTTGTTTTTATAGTAGGTAAATAGGTTTCGTATTAAAGTTTTTGAAATATTTTGTTACTAATTTCTACAAGATTAATAAATTATTTTTTATTTCTATTTCGCTCAATCATATTAACACTAAAACATTTTTTTTTCAATCACGCCTTGTCTTGGGAATATCCACTTTTTAAAATTTAGGTTTTTGTTACAAACTTTTTACCTTTTATTTCCTAGAATAAAAGTCCAGTTCTTAGGATATTTACGGCCGAGTGATGATGCTGTTAAATTTAGCAATGGACGTAGCAATTGTTATAAGTTAACAACGGTTTAGAATGTTTAAAAAATGTCAGATTTTGACAGGTTGCTTACTAAAATCACTGAATAACACTGACAATGACAAAGTTAAAAAAGTGCTATAGAAGAGGTACCCTGCAGCTCTTTGGCGGGCAAGAGTAGGATGCTTTCTTGTAAAAACTTTTTCTAAGTTCACCTTTAAATCAGTTTTAAGAAAAAATACAGTTTTAAAGTAGATAAAAATTATTATACTATTTTTACTTTTTCTTTTACTCACAAAATGTTTGTTTTTTTTATATTGATTTATTTTTGTAAGAATCCTGGCAGAATGACACAAAAGATAAATTTAAATAAAATTTATTTCACTAAAAACCATTTAATTAATTTTTTTAAATTTTCTCAGCCCTTAATGCGCTCGCTAGGCTTATGCATCAAATGGCCTTGTTTATTAATCGCTTTTATGTACCTTGTTTGTTAAATACATATTAGGGTGATTCTAACTCTTAGCCTTTAACTTTGCTATAAGATATATGAAAATTTACTCGCAGCATTCGTTTTTCCAAAGTTCTCTAGCTCAAATCAAAAGTGTTGTAAAAAAATAAAAGGGAAGTCGTCTACTAGATAAACTAAAAATAGGTTTGATAGTAAAGGTTTGAGAAAGGATGAGAATTATTTTTAGGCATATTTTAATATAATAAATTGATCGCACGGGGCATGTAGGATCAGCTATTATTGGATACCTCAGTGAAGGTTCAATATCTTTCATAATTTAATAATACTTGTATTTTTTTAAAATACCCTGCGAATAGCTTTAGATAGCTAAAAATTTATCGGTGATGTTTCTTATTAAACATATTTTTAAATCAGGCAATAAATTTCACTAAGTAATAATTTATCAGTTTTACCCAACAGTTCACTTCCAGAGTTCAAGGGGTATTTAAAGCTTTTACTACACATTAATACACTTCAGTGCATTTATAGTGTTTATTTTAACCCTAATTTAACTGATTTGGCAAACTTTTAACGAAAATACCCTGCTAAATTAAATTAAGGCAAGAAACATGCCAAACTTTGTTTCAGTTCAAACTTTTACCTCTGCATTTGATTAGATAATTAAGTAAGACAAAAGTTGCTTTGTGACCTAATACTTAGGGAAAACATGGTAGTGTAAAGTAAAATCGTGTATGCTGCTTAAAAAAATAAAATTATGTTTATTATACAAAAGTTTAATTAATTTATGTCAAAGGTACATAGCCTACTATTACAACTTTAAAAAATATTATTTTAAAATAAGAAATTTGGCAACTATTACAACTTAAAAAAATATTATTTTAAAATAAGAAATTTGGCTTTATACTTAATTTAATGTTTGATACAAAGATTTACAGTGCTGCTTAATCTCAAAATGTGTTTTTAATCTTTACAGTCGAACAAAGACCTGTATATGTAAGGAAACACTAGGTGCCGTGAGTGTCGAATCTTTAAATATTCAACGCAGTACCTTTTAGTACAAAAAAATGATTCGCAATGATTTTTTATCCTATTTTGTTCCCTAATAATACCATAATAAAAATAAAACGTCAAATAAGTCAAAGATAACGTATAAAATATTTAGATGCTTAAATTATACACAATAACTACTGTCCGACTAAAGATGAAAATAGTTCAGGTCAAAAATTAATTTTATTACCTATTTAGACATATTAAAATTTCTATTGTATACTAAAACCTGTTAATTCGTGTTAAATAAAATAAAAAATAATATTGGTAATCAGAAGTTGCCCTTTGTAGTGACAAGGACAAAATAAGGTGATTATATTGTAAATTTTACAGAAAAAAAGGAAAAAATGATAAAGACCATAAATTTCATCATCATTACCTATAGTTTTTTTGGTATAGTATTATTTTATAAATTTTAAACGCACCTTGTATGTTTTAAACCCCTTATTTAAAACTATTACCTTTGTAGTAATAAATGTTTGTAATATTAAAACAATTTTTAAACTTCCATTGTCTTTATTTTAATTATTTATACAACCTTTTGGCCCATTCTATCTTTGTCCGTTCTGAAGTGTAAACTTGTAAAATGTTTTTATTGTATTATTTAGTATATTAGCAATATTTCAAATAAATATCAAATTAATACTATAGCCAGGGATATAAGGCTTTCTTTAAAAAGAAGGTACATCCACTTATTAAATATTCATTTTCTTTTCCTGAAAAAGAGCCAAAAAGGAAATTCCCTAAGAGGTTAAAAAGTATCAGGATAAAATGAGTCTCGTAGTTCGTCAAAGGTTGTTAAAGTCCTATTAATTTTTTTTAAAATAGTAGGATTGTGAAAAAATTATAAAGAAAACTTGTTAAGAAAAATAAAGTAACTAGAATAAAATATCTAACTGGTGGAATGTCCTTTTACTTTCTGTATATGGAAAAAATTAGTATCTTAAGAATGCTTATTCGTTTAAAATCGTTTGATATTTTGTTTAGGAGTTATATGCAAAATATACAGGTTTAATTTAAATAAAAAGTTTTTTTTTTCATTTAAATAGATTGTGAATTTGATTACTTTAACTACAGTACAGTTTTCTTAAGACAAGTTAAACAGGAAGCTTTTAAAATTTAATTAAATATTATATACCATTTATAAATAAATATTAAATTACTTAAAATCAGAGCATATTTTTTTTGCCTGTCAAACTATTAAACGTCTAAAACCTATGGAAAATCAGAAAGGTCCGATTTTTAATTCTATTTTATTTTTTTGGTAACTTTTTTTAAAAGTATTTTATATACTACATTAACCATGTGTTAAGTTTTGCGAATACGTTACAATATAAAAAGTAAATAGTATTACTCATTAAAAAAATAACTTACAATATATTTTTTAAATAGCTGAATAATGTATGTGTAAACTTATAGAATTAGGATGTGTTTATAAAAATTATAATTTTTCTTTTATTTTTTAGTGCCACAGTGGCTACGTTTTCTAACATCTTACTAATTTTTTTCTTTTTGGCATTTATTTAAACAATACCCTCACATAATCAAGCCTTTTTGGCACTGCATTAACTGTTTTTTATTTGTTATTTGGTGTTTATTTGTTACAGCAAACACCGTCCCTTTACTTTTTGCAATCATTTTGTTTATTGCTTAATGCTGTTTTAGTTATAGGACGTGCTAAATTTATAGTTAACATAAAATAAATTAATAGAGCAGACTGGGCTACTTTCGTATGATGATAACAGTTACATTACAATAAGCTTAAACATAGTCTAGTTGACATGGAAATTACAATTTCTAGTATACCACTTGCCTGTTCTTTATAATATTTTTATAGTTTTTACATAATATGTCACAAAATGCATTTACTTTTTTTCCGAAATTAATTCATTTTAATTAAAAATAAAAAAATACGATTTTCTTTTAATTAAATTGGTACTATTAAAACCTAGCTGACCTATTCTTATACTTATCCTTTTAAACTCCTAATTTACACAACTTTATTAGATATAAATAAAAACTATTGGTGAATGTGTTGCGCAAGAAGATAAAGCAGGATTAGTAAGGGATTACCTTGTCTTTAAGCATGACAATAATAAAGTAAGATATAATCATTATTAACGTTTTTATATCCAAATAAGGGAACTTTATTGCTGCCCAATGTAATAAAGCCGAATAATAGGCCTTTATTGCCCTTTATATGGCTTCTTTAATCACATCTTTTCTTAACTCACGAACTTAAAACTGATTTTTATTAAATTTTTAATTAAATGAAATAGTTTCGCATTTTCTCGTCATATCGTGTATCTCGTTTACTTTACAAAATGCTAGACGGTTTACAGTTTCCGAGAATATTGCTCCTGGGGGATTTTCTAAAATCCTAATATCAAGGTTGATGGCGCTGCGCTTGTTTCTGATGTCTTATCCAGACTTTAAAGTTTTATTCTAAGTTCCAGCACAGTTTGCACATTATGGCAAAATATAAGTGAAGTAATATAGTGTTAAATCCCACCTGGAATGTTACAAGCTTGTCAAGCATCAATTACTTTCAAGTGGAATATGGGTGTTAAAAATGATAGGGTAGTCGGTTACAATATTTTTTTAGCTACCGTTTTGGTATTAAACTGTGGAAACCATAATTAATCTTGATTTTTTTAGGGATGATTTTAGGCAACCAACTTGACGATTGGTTGTTATTCGAATGACAAGTTTATACATTGACTTAATGTTTGTTTAGTGTATTTTTAGTTGCCTATTACTAAGATGATCCTGTATTACTAGAAAATCGTGCATTAATGGGGCTATTAATAAATAATTTTGTATCTAGATCTTTGCCATAGAAAAATGTATATAGATATTTATATTTGTTTTTTGAAACAAACACAATAAACTTTTAAACAAAGAGATGTTGTCCCGCCTTGAGAGATATGAAATTGGTTTTGAGGTTTTAATAAACGATAAAGAAAATAAAGGAATTAATAGCTCACAAGAACTTAAATATACGACAGGAAAACACCGTACTACACCATTCCGTATCCTAAAGAGGGATAATTACTATTTTTATAATGAATGACCCCAAGAGCTAAAGGTCGGGATCAAATACCACAGCAGGAATTTTGTTTTTAGGTTATTGAAAAGGCAGTTTATATAAACAAAAATAAATTACCAATAAATGTACATTCACTTTAAACAAATAATTAAATGTATTAAAGTGGAAAAACTGGAGCTATCAAAAAGCTAAATAGATTTTATTTATTTTGGGACAGTCCACGAAGGCATAGAGCCCAAGTACAAACGTATCGAGGTTGTCTTAGTTTAAGAAGAGGCAGTTTATTCACATGGATCTTAAATATTTGCAGATTTTAAGAAGAATTAAAGACCTCTGCATAAACTAGTAAGACAGACGACATACTTTTTGGATGCAGGAGAAAACCAAGTGAAAAATTCCAGGCTTCTCCCTATGGACTGTAAACGAATGCATATGAGTGGCACTTCACGTTGCTGTATTAAAAGCTGCTAGGAAAGGAATTATAATCGCTAATTTTTCGAAGCAGAAGCTGTGGACAGGTCGCTTACGGTGGGGCAAGAGAAGAAATATTTTCTGGAGTATTTTTAAGGTAAATGGCTTTTCTTTGAATAATATCAACAATGTTAATGGTATTTCAAGGGTATAATTTGGAATACATACAAAGTAAGCTGATTACAAAGGGATAATTATTTTCTGACTCGAAAAAGAAATCTGGGCTTTTTCAAAGCTGCTGTAGCTATAAATATGATGTGTTTGTGTTAACTAAGGTAAATCCCTTAATTTTTTTTTAAAGTAACCCTTACAAAATTAAATAACTTTGTTTTGCGGTATTGGGTCTCTCATAAGTAAGGGATGTGTAAAAGCGGATTTTTTTTCGCGATAGCAATCAGAACAAAGTTTTTTTGACAACATTTTTGGTGTCGCAATTCAATATTACTTAAATGCATTGTGAAAGGCAAATCTGCATTTACCAGTAATTCTCAAATCAGATATAAGTCTTATTTAAGAAACTAAATATTAGAGTACAGAGTACCATAGTCAGCAAAATTATAAATTAAATTGTTAGTGAAAAAAAACGATAATGTGAAGATGAAATAAAGTTGTTTCGGAATTGGATTTCTGAGTACGACAGCTATAATTTGGTGAAAGCTATTAAATAATGCCTTATTACTCAATCATAACAAAACAACATACCTGTAATATAAGTGTCACTACATTTTGTTTATTTTATGAAACATTGGTAAAACATCTTCTATTTTTGTTATGGGTTACTAGTATTAAGTAATAACTTTTAAATTATTACTCTGAATTGATTTACCGAAAGTCGCTAAGTTTTTTCCACCATTATAACTGTTAGTAGTTGCTCTCTAGTAGATCCTAAATATTTTTTTTTCTAAAATTTACAGAAATATTATTCAATTTGCATTGAAGATATACCACCCAGTATATAGTAAAATAAATATCGCTCTCTAATAAATTGTAAAAAAAAATGTTTTATTTTTCCCCATGTCGCGTTCAAGAGAAGCAAACATTTCGTAGATATATAAAACAGGAATGCAGAAATATAGTTTAAATCCTTTGTTTGCCACGCAAAAATGGGTGGTCACTAATGCCAACTAAACACACTGAGGAAATCCCAAGAGGAAAAATTGCGCAGGCGGGTCCGCGGCCTGCACAGTCCAAAGAACAAAACATACACACCCTGGAAATCCTTGTGTGGCTGACATAAGATATACATACCCTACATAAAAACCTCACAAAAAGGACCTATTATAAGAAGAAGTTTAGATCTCGAAAGAATTTGCCAGGACAACAGACTGAGGCAACAGGATAAAATAACAACACTTTTCACTTTACCTCGCAAGGGGCCTTGACTCAAAATAAGGGTGCTTAAGCGGTCATTGTAATCAGGATTTTAGAAGTTAGGTCAAGTTTTCTTGGTTTCTAAGAATATTGTTTAAAAAAAGGGGAGAGTTAAAACTTAAGAAATATACCAACAATACTTTAGGTTAGAGAAAGTATAACAAAATTCTGGCCTTAATGTTTCTGGTAATACTTATCGGTAAATTTTAAACTTTATTTAAGTTGTCCGAAAAATAAAATTTATGTTTTATATGAAAACCTGAATAAGTAAACCATTTCTGTATAAATAATTAAATAAGATGATTTAAACTATTTTTTAGAAAAAAAGTCTCTGGTGTTTAACTTAACTATTTACCGCCAAGGTAATCTATTTATTTATTATTAAAACAGTAGTAGGATGCACAATTCAGAAAACAGAAAGTGAGCACCAGATTAAGAGAAATAAGAGGGTTTTTCAAAAGTTTGTATTTTTAACCAATTTTGTTTAAAAATTAAACTGTTTTATTTCTAAGATTTGCATACATGTGAGGGTCAGGTTATATGAAATACCGACATATCTATTTAATGTTATATTTTCCGTTAGAAACCCTAATACTAGTAGCAATCTAACCATTGTTTGTGCACGAAACCTTGCAAACACAACCCTTTTAAAAAACTTCATAATTAACCTTATCGTATAACTATAGAGATGTTCGGGTAAATATATATGCAAATATAAACTATATACAGGGTGTCCCAAAAGTAATGGGACACAGAGCAACAGCAGATTCCCTAGGTAGAAATAATGCAAATTACGTAAATTTGCTTTATCTAAAAGTTGATAATAACAAAGATACAGGGTGTTAAACTTTTAATTTTGCTTTCGTTTTTTCTTAATAATTCTTTAACCAAATGACCTGGCGGTACAAAATTTGGGATCTGGGGGTTTTCTAAGGCGAGAAATTTAAATTCGTCCACGCTTTTGATGTTGCTACTAGAGGGCGCCAGCTACGGCCTACCTCACTTGTTTTACATGTCGTAACTTTTTTAAGCTTAGAATATTGACCTGTTTATTAAAAAATAAGTTACTTTAAATCCATCTGCATCAAAAATGTATACTTTATTTATGTCTCTAGGAGCAGCCGTTCTCGAGATAAACGCACTTTAAAGAATCCCGCAATTTTTTTATGGAAAATGAATTTTGGCCAATTGTTTTCAAACTTTGCATAGAGATAGTTCTTAACACGCTGATCAAAGGTCTTTCTGGCCACAAAACCCAAAAACGCCTCCAACCCCCCCAAAATCACTCTCAACGGTCACTGGGGATTTGGGGACCTTTATATTATATAAATATATATATATATATATATATATATATATATATATATATATATATATATATATATATATATATATATATATATATATATATATATATATATATATATATATATATATATATATAATAATATATATATATATATATATAATATTTTAAAATAACCACAAAACAGCGTCAATTATTTAGGTTACCAGGATTCCATAAGCAAGTTGTCGTAATATTAGAGCTTGGAGGGGCCGTTTGTAGCGATATAGAGCGGATTGAGACAGTCCTGTGAAAATTCAGTAGAAGGAGAATATGAGTGCAAATCAGCATTTTCAAATATCAGTGGATCAATATAAACTGGCTCTTTTAGTTTTACTCAAACATAACATGTATGATGTAATATATATTAACAGGTTTATATGTGTTTTTTTAATAAACATTTATATGCTGAAATGCATACAAATATAGGTTTTAGGGTACATGGGCAATACGTTTTATAATTATTAGTAAAAAAGTTTCATACTTTTCAATAAAATATTTTTATAGGCTTAAAATAATATATTTATATTTTGTCAGGCAAATGTAGGAAACCCATTACCTGAAAAAAATTAGTAAGAGGGAAGGTTAGATGTTACAGGTAAGGCAAAATGCGAAAACAGAAATAGCGGGCGATCATAATCCCTTAAGAGGTGTTGACAGAAAAACAAATGATATTTTTCAAGAAAGAATTAGAATTATGAATTGCCCATTGTTATTCGGAGAAATTTCCTAACAAGTTTAAATGTTTTTTTCTAGCATTATTTATACAATATAAAGCAACTGTTTTTATCCAGCCTTGTACAAGTATGAACCGAAATATTCCACTGATTCTCACATTTGTATACATAATGTGTTAGTACCAAAACAACGTTAAATGTGTTTTTCATCTGTCCCTGAAATAATTCTCCATTTTATTTACAATATAGAAAATGAACTTCTGAACACTTAATATATAAATTGCAAAAGATGGAACCATTTCCCAAATATTGAGTACTTATTTATGAATATTGTTAAATAAAGTATCAAACGGGTGAAATAATAACCGGTTCGTCATTATTTTATCACTTCACACTTAAGAACCGAGTACCTTGAAACTGTGTTTTTTATCAATGGCAAGGTTTGATATCAATGGTTTTGAGTTCTTTGTGGACAAAATTAGTTAATTATCAGATGAGATGTTAAGGGAAATTTTTTGAAAGTAAAAAAAAAACAATGGGTCGTTAGTCTAAAATATTTATGGTCTTTAAATGCGTTCATGTTTTTCAGTTACTAGCTTCAAAAATCAGTGGCTTGGGTACACCAATCGGAAGGGCGAACTGTTAAATTTTAAAGTTCAATGATATAATATGGGTTAAAAATAGGAGTATTTTTGAAAATTATTTACTTCTCCAAGCATACGCTACTGCCAAAAATAATAGTACATTAGATAACTATTATGTCTTAACAGGTTATTACAAGAAGGCCCTAAATAAGTGAAAATAGAAAAGTTCGTATAAAATAAATTTAAAAAGAAATTATGTAACAAGTGCCTAAGTGACTTTTATTATTTATGGCATTACCTGGTTTTGTTGCGACTTCTCTTTAAGAAAAAAAGTACTATTTAATATAACTGTTTCAAACATTTTTATTATTATTTACTTCTTGTCACAACTATTAAAGTAAAGGCACCTTTAAAATTATTTTTTATTAATAAGTTTAAAAATATTTTTTTTTAATGTAAATTTGTTGCATATGCCTTAAATTATGGAAAAAAATAAATTATAAGTTATTTCCACCAAGACACAAACGATTCTTTGTAGGTATGTTTCTAAGTTTACATTATTCAATTATAAATAATTATTTTATATTCTTATAACCATTCCAAACGTTATTGCTAATAAACCAATTTATTTTTTTTTATATAGTTTGCTGAAAAATAAAAAAAAATATTGCAAGATTTCTGATCCGAAAGATTAAAAATACTTTCAAATAAGCATGCTTTAAAAATAGCTGCGTCTAAATTACAGCGGCTGTGACCAGAAAGCTCCAAATATAGTATCTATGAAATATTACAAATTGTTATAATATATGCATAACATATCTAAATAAAAGTAATTTAGACTACAGAAAGTAAACTTTTAAAGATTGTTTTTCTTTACAGCACTTATTATTAAAGTCGCTATGTATTTACTACAAATCTCGATGCTTAAATACTATTTTATTAATTTGTTATTAAAATAATACTTTTTTGACCCTTAAGTCTTTAAGTGTTACTTAAAAGTTTTAACTCTTGACTAACAGTTTTTAGCTTCCTGGGTGGGTCCCAAAAAATGTATCTATGTACATATGCAGCCATGCGCATTACCGACTATATGATTAATCGAAAAATTGGAAAGTGTATCAGATTTTCTTTAAATGATAATATTAATTTGTTTAAATTGTGGAAAAAAAAATCAAATTATAACTTATTTATATCAAGACACAAAACAATTCTTTGTATGTTTCTAGATTTATAATTATGCATTTAAAAAAATAATTTTACTGACTTATAGCCATTTTAAACGGCATTGCTAATTATACTATTTTTTTTATTTTTTTTTTGTTTTTTATGACATCCCATGAAGGCTTTAGGTATTAGTATGGAACAACGGGTGCCGCGTTCTTAGCTGTTTAACCAATTTTTTTCCAGTTCCGTCAATGATATCAAAGTACCCAAGCATGCAGATACTGCATTACAGCATCTTTTAGATAACACCTTAGTACCAACACGAACGTAATACCTCCCCCCCTCCCTATTAACCTTTGGGTACTGTTTTCCAGATGAGACCTACACTCAGATCTACATAGAATTCGAACCACACACAACACAGCACGTGGTCTTTGCCCGATGGGTAGCCAGCAGAATACCAACTTCGCTCGACGTTCTTTAACTCGCTGATTTGACAGAAAGCGGTATTTCAACGCGACAAAATAGTATTTTTAGAGTCATAAAATATTACTGTTACTGTATTATTTGGCTAATACACCGTTTTGTACAGCCATCAAAAAAGGAAAAAAACCTCTATGAATATTAGGATATTATTAAACCTAATTTTTAATTTGTTAATACACATTCAACTTTTAACTTTACTACAAGCAATAGTTTTACTTTAACCAATAAAAAGAATATTAATAAAGTTGAGTGTGCCATTCGAGGCACACTCTGTCTTTTGAAAGGCACACACACAGAGGAAGTCCTCAGAGAAAAAACTGCGCAGGCCTGGTCTTAAGGATTTCCGGAGTGTGTGTGTGTGTCTGTTCAGGTCGCCAGCTCAGCCTGCGCAGTTTCTCCTCTCAGGATTTTCTCTGTGTGTGTGCCAAGTATTAGAAAACTTGCTAATTAGCAGGATGAAAACAAAAATTTGAATAGTCAACAGTATTATCAAGATCTGTGATATTTTGTTAAATGTTTTGAAAGCCCTGCTGTGGGCTATTAGCAACTATTTTACTTAAAGGCTTTAAAAAATTCTTTTCTTACAAAATTCCTTTCAAAAGTTTCACAAAAACACTAAATCACACACATACGGTTACCAGGACCACATGGACTGATGAAGAAACAGTTAAAACACACAATACAACTTACAAAGAACAGGAAAAAAAGGCGTATCCAGGAGCACCACTTAACTCAAGGAGCCCGCAGTGACTGCCTGCAAAATTCCTGAAAATCCAACAGGAAAACAGACCTTAGTTGGAGCGGCGTGCGCATTGAATAGAAATCCTCCCACGGTCGCAAGTTATTTTCGAAATCGCAGATTTTCGGTTGGTACAGCGGGGAGTTACGTTACTTATGCGAGAAATGATATGCTGTACATTTTTGGCTACCGATTTGACCTATCTAGTCTATAGAATTTATTTCGAATGCCAGTCAGTGGGTTCATTTGTTTTAAAATATTTTGTAACTCGGTAAATAAGAATCATTCAGTTACCTGAAGGTTTTGTTCAAGGCATAAAACAATGTGTGTTTTTGAATTAATTTGGCAATAAAAATATCTATTTTTGAAAAAATTATATAGTATGGTCAAGAAAGTTAAACAAATGGGATTTTTTTTTGGTTGTTAAATTATAAAAACAAAGTCGAAAAATGAAACAAATAAATTTGTTATTTATTATTGTAGACCAAGCCTTATCTATTTTTGTAGGTGGCAGGCATAATTTTGCTAGAAACCCTTCAGAAAAATCAGTGGCGGCTCGTGGGTTAAAAAGTAGGGGGTTGCAATTCTATGGTTCTTTAAAAAAATAAATAAATAACCACAATAAACTTAATGTAAATAAATAGACATACAAAAACTGTAATAAAAATCATACAAGTAGCTACATATGTTACACATATAACCAAAATAACAAATTATACTTCAATAAATCGTAAATCAACCTGCGAGATAAATAAAGGTTTGCAGTGGAACTGCAAACCTCATGCCGCTTATGAGACTAAATTCAGCGCCCAATGCCAAGCTAGGCAACTCCATATACTTACGCTTACTCGTAATGAATCCAATTGGGTTTGCATTTTGATTGCAACCATCGCATCGGCATCGGCTTCTAGGATGCGACGGGACGCGACGCGCGATTAAATTAATGATATTTTAGCTACAGCAGTTAAGTTTTTTAATAATTTGGCTGTTATTTCGAGATAACATTAATAAAACAATAAATACAGATGTTCGAATAAATTTTTAACAAATCTGTAACTATGTAATGATTAATATATATATTTTTAAAATTTTATTTTAAACCTTTTTTGGGGGTTGCGCAAACCTGCAAACCTAAGGAGGAGCCGCCACTGAGAAAAATAAATGTGATAAGAATCGAGGTATGCTTCCTTTCAGAAAAGTCCGAAATATTTGTTGAATATATATAATCTCAAAAAAACGTAAACTTTAATCTTACCTTTATTAATATTGGCCGTAGAGAAAAATTGTACAGGAAAAAGTTTCATAATTAACTTTACTACTAGATGGGATAGGTAAGAAATGGAAAAATGCATTACTCCTGTTACAAAATGCCAATAAGTAAAAAAAAAATTTAAGTGACGTTTTGGACCCTACATATTTTTCCGAGTACATTCAGCCTGAAAAAAAACTCGTTATGCCGTGCTAAGACATTATGCCAAACATTTAAATCGGTTTGATATTTTTTGTACAAGGTGTCCCCTTTTCGACACTTTTATAGGGTATCTTCGTTATTGGTGGTGCTATCAAAAAAGTAATATGAAAGTCTCTGCTCTTTTTGGGCCAAACTTAAAATGGTCAAATCAAAATGTGAAAATTTTTGCTAGATTAAGAGATACGGGAAAAAAACTGTTAATTTTATGACCCCATATTTATTTAGTTAGGAAAGATACAGAAAAATGATTTATACAAAAGTTTCTTTATAATGAGTGTTAAATAAATCTGTTGTTTTTAGAATAAGTATACGGTAATATCAGGTAAAAAAATTTTTGGACCTAACTTTTTTTTTTTTTTAGTGGATCACTGTATATTTTAATCTAAAAATATAGCTTCATGAATGATATGGGCTTTCCATGCGATTAATTTAAATTCTATTACATTAAACCACAGTAGGCCATAAAACAAATGCTTATATTCTAGAAACAAAACTATGTTGACATTGTAGCTGGAAAGACATTACACCGTATATTTTAACATACAAATAGAAGAAGAAATAGTTGACACAAAAAAGTAAATTAAAAAATTATAGAAATTTAAAAACGAGATAAAAGATTCAGATTAAGGAAAAAAATAACGGGAATCATCACAAATGGCCGAAAGCACTCCATTGTTTTCAATGCACGCTCGACATCTATTTTAAGGCATTCATGATGTATATTGGTTTTATGTGTGCAAAGGCCTCATGAATTTTTGATCAAGTTGTTTTCGGGTTAAAATGACTTTTTTATTTATTTTATTTTCTAATACTTCCCAAAGAAAAAAATCTGTAGGTGTTGGATTCGCAAATCGTGGTGCTCACCTAATAGGTCCATGTGCTCCTTCACCATTTCATATGAGTATTTAAATACTTTCTTATTTAAAGAGCGTTATGGATAGAAGCGCCATCTTGTTAAAAGTAAATCTCTAATACTTTATTTAAAAGAACATCATCAAGAATATCGAAACTGTTTGATTGGAGTATGTCAAGAATCTATCTGCACTTAAATTTTCTTTAAAACAGCCATACACTAGTTGGGGATTTGTGGAGTCCAATGTCTTTTACTCAACGAATTCTTGGATAGAAATAAAGTAAACAAACCTTGTTTGGCATTAATATATTCAGGGGGGCAAGGAGGGATAGTTCTTGTAAACACACTGCACCAGCAACATTGATTAAAGACACTGAATTACATAATTCCGAAAATAATAACTTTTTCAATGTTGATGGCATAGCACCATAAATTACATTTTTATAAATCGATGATTCTTTATTGTTAAAAATTATTTTTAAAGCCGGAAAACTATTTTTGTTTATTATCTGAGGTGCCAGACAGACATGACATTTACTTTAGATGCTCGATTCGATTGCTGTTGATCAAGTCAGTTTACAAAACGTGTTATTGAATAATACAACCTACTAGAAAGAGATAAAATGACATCGAAGTGCCATACAACACCTGATTTAATATAATTTTTTATTAAACGATTACAGCAGCTGTCCAATAAACCATGTTGCCGGTGCGGATTTTGGATTGACAGTTCTAATAAATGTTTATATTTAAATAGATGTTGCCTATAACCAATATTTTTAAATAATTTTATTACAATTTCAAGATAATTTCCTGATTTTGATTTTTAAGATCTGGCAATTTGTTTACGTTTTTCCAAAACAAAAACAAACAAATCACTATACCAAACACCCTGCCTACAAACTGGCGTTGCGTTAATTCTAGCCCTTGAGTTCGTTGCTTTCACTATATCGGTTAAGAATACCGCAACTTGTTATTGAACATTCATCCTACCAAAGATAATACTACTACGAATAGATGGTTCATTTAAATGGGGCGTTTTGAATCAGTTCGAAGATATCAATGCTTCCGTAAATGCGAATAAAATTAAGTCGGTAACCCCTGCCCCAGCGAAACAAACCGTGCGACATTGCCAATGTCTGTCGCTTGTACCTTATTCGGAACATGAAGTAGCGAAAGCGGGCAGCTAAACGAATTGTGTGTTTTCTAGTCGCGTTTCATCACGCCAATAGTAAAGGCCTGCCGGCAACACTGTTTAACTTTCGTTCAAGGATAGCGCGAAAATCTCTCGATGGTCATCGGCTCGCGTTAGCCAAAGTCCATTAGGGGTATCAAAAATATAGCATTGAATGGTTCATCTTATCCGTAGTAGTATTATCTTTGATCCTACTAATTAATTTTTTGTGAAATGAACGATCCTCGTTAGATTTATTTGAAAATCAGTGACAAAATTCCAAACTTCTCAAATTATTACTATTGTTCAAATATTGGATAATATTAACAACATAGGAAAAAATATTGGACGTCAAAATTCTTTGCGCCTTAGATTTTTAAATTCCAATTTTAGTTTGTATTTTTCTGACGGAGGTAGATTTTTGTTACTAAAATTTCAAAGTGATTTACGAGAATAAAATAAGGATGTATGCTTAAGACGACAAGATAGAAGTGACAATTTTACTAAGACGAGATTCCCTATTAACCTTCAACATCCGCAAAACTCAAATTCAAGACGATAAAAGAATTGATCTATAAAAAGCAAATACACTATGCATTTGGTCCTATTTTAGTATCTGTCTTTTTTTTCCCACTGCATCATAAGCGTTGCATAACCGAGTCTGACGGTTCAGTATCATTCCATACCCACAAAAAGTGCTAAACGCGCCTAAAGGAGTTTTCACTTCAAAAAAGTTGGGCTGCTACTTTTCAAAGCTATCACAGGATATACCATTCTTACCTGATTGTGGGCCTCGACAAATCCTATCACGCTTATTTCTTCGTTTTCTTTGTTTTCTTTATTAAATCTCGGCTACATCAAAACGTTGTTTGTTTTTAAATTATGTTTCAGTCATCAAAATATGTTTTTAAGGGTTGATGTGTTTTTCCGGATAGTATACAAAATATAAATTTTGCGTAATTTCTTCGTTTTTGTTTTTTCACTTTCAATATAAACTGATATCATATCAAATTTTCAAAATGTTAAGTCATTTTCACAAATTAATATATAAAAATGAAATTGGCGTTAAATATTAATAACAACTAGAATGCCGACATAGTTTTGTTTCTACGATACACGCTTTTGATTCATAACCTACATTAATTAAAAGTAAAGTTTAAATAAGTCGCATAAAAAATCAATATCATCCATGGAGTGCTATATTTTTAAATAATACCCACTGACCTTTATATGGACCTACAAAGTTCAAAAGTTAAATTATATGGGTGAAAAAAATGTGTCCTTGCGCTGTGGCGGTAGACATCATTTTTAGAGGCTGTAGGTTTTTGATCATGCGGAGAACGCATTGGCAGGCGGATTTTATTAACACATTTGTCTTCTGTGGTCGTTGACCAGTTCAGTACCTTGTCATTTTGTATATTTTAATTCCTTTAATTAATATTTTTAAATGATGTTATGATGATATTATTATAATTTTGATAAATTAAAGCAGTTGTGTATTTTTTTATTAAAAAAAGAAAGAAGCTTATTTACTGGTATTTTTAATTTATAATAGTATTGACGTATGAAATATGGAGTAATGTTTTAATAATGTATTGTCTATTTTATGTCAAACATACCAGAATAATTTTTAGTTATTTTATTGACCAAATAAACTTATGTAAAAAAATAGTTTTGAAACAATTACTTATGTTAGATAAATACATTCTTATTAAGTTTTAAGTTTTCATTTCCTTGCTTAAGTCAGGATATTCTTTCCACGAAACAACTTTAAATGGGACATGATAATAACGAACGACCTTTATTTTGTCTTATACAAGAACCAAAAAGGCCAATAATAATTCGGATCTTACTAAAATCTGTCCATTTTCGTTTGAAAATAACACTTAAACAAAATATATATTACACTGTTTAAAAAAACCATAGTTACCAACTTTTTGAACCAGTAAAACACATTTTTTTGTTTAGGTGTTGTTCTCAAAAAAATGAACGTATTATAGTATGTTTTTTGCCATCTTTTAAAATGCCTTTTGTTCTTTTGAATGTTGTCACCGCCACGGAAAACCAATAAATTATTTAACTTCATTTATTACTTCAGATTTAATACGTTAATACTATTACAAAATAAAAATACCAGTGAATAAGCTCCTAATTTTTTTAAAATAATAAAAAAAATACACAACTACTTTAGCTTATTAAAATTATAAAAATAACATCATAACATCATTTGAAGATATTAATTAAAGGAATCACGACAACTGGCCTAGTATCAATTATTATAAATTCATATATCTATACAAAATGACAAAGTACGGAACTGGCTAACGACCGCAAACGACAAAGGTGTAAATAAAATCAGTCTGCCAGTACGTTCTTCGCATGATCAAAAACCTACACATTTTTTCACCCTTATAATTTAACTTTTGAACTGCGCAAGTGATACCCTTAGTGGGTCTATATAAAGGTCAGTGGGTATTATTTGGTTCTCAAATCTATCGTAAGCTATTTTCCCAAAATAAAAAAATATTAAAATAACGTTTTATTAGTTTTAAAGCTAATCTCTAATCTGTATGCCCTTAAAAACACAACTTATTTTTTCAATTATTTAGTGGAAACAAGAAGGGCATACTGGCTATCTAGATACGGGGGTATCAAAATATCATTGATGTAAGTAAAGTACAAAATTAAATTAAGGATTTTTTCGTTTTAATGATATAAATACCTGTTTAATATGTATGCTCGTCGAAATGTAAGGTATTTATGTAAATATTAATTCGAAAATAAAAAGGCATACTGAGTACGATTGTTCCACAATTCTATAAAATTTTTACACTTTCTAATTTTTTTTCGTCATTTTTTACACAATTTAATCCTATGCCCTTTGACTTTTTGTCATTTGGCAATAAAATCCCAAGATAAAAAAAAGCTTTAGAAAATAAATTATTATTTTTTTGAACGATTGTTCCGGAAAAGGTTTTTTTACAGAATAGATGTATGGACCTATACATAACATTAGACAGTGTCCTACATGTATGCCGTTCATTTTTCGAATAATAACGTTTTGAAAAGTTTAATTTAGGATGAATGACATACTGTGTACGATTGTTTTAAGACTCTTATTTTTTTAACAAAATACAAAAATCAAGATTGACCCTTAAGGTTTTACCTACATGTATGCTAATAATTATCCGCCCAATTGTTTTCATAAAATCCTTTTTTCCATGGTGGCTAACAGTTTATTAATGTAAATAAGAAAAAGTTATTAAAATAATAAAATTCTGTTTTTTCAATTTTAAAACTATTTTTATTATCTTGCCATTTCGGTACAATAAGCCAAATTAAACCAATCTTTGCCAACAAATTAGAAAGGCATTTATTACCATTATAAATGATGCTAGTACTTTCAATTAATTTTCGCGTATAATACAGTCTATGGGGAGAAAAAAAGGTATGTGACCTCCGAATTTTTTTGTACGGTTTCAATTTTTATAAAAATTTGGAGTTAGGTTCCTTTTACCTTCTAAAGCAAAGTTTATATATGCTTTGTGCTTTTTAATTTTAGGGGGTAAAATCCACCCCTAATGCCACAAAATTAAAAAACCATAGAAATAGACATTATGTATATTAAAATCATATCAAAATAGGTAAAATAAATATATTTTTATGTTCTAAGTTACAATTTACCTAATATTTGTAACCTTTTGACCCTTAAAAATCATTCTTAATAAAAATAAAAAATGTTTTTTTTTTCATTTTGAGACAAGTTTATGACACATATATTGTAGAAAAAAATATTTTTATAGTTTACCGTATAATAACCATTAAATAGCCATTGGGGTGGTTTGCGATTCACAAAAAAATGTTTTTGGAAAATGAACATAATAACACATTGTGCATAAATTAAGTTTTAAAGTTTATTAAATAAAAATATGATATAGTATTATAAATTTATAACACAATAATGCCAGCTGTTTTTTACACATGTCTTTTAATTAATTGCAAGTAGAAGTAAGTAAATATTTTTTTTATGGTCAATTTTTTTTGATGTAGATTAACTTAGTAGACTAATTGTATTTCAATAATTGTGGTCCTGAAAACAAAAATAAAATTTTTTGAAGGCTTAAAGTAGCACAAAAAAATTTTCATACAAGCCCTCTAAGACGAATACCCTTATAAGAAACCAAAAATTTTTTTTGTTTTCAAAAGTTACACAAAAGACAAAAATAAAAAAAATAAATGCATCATAATCATGTAAAAATTACATATTAGGAATATATATCTTTATAGAATCAAAAGTAGAAGAAATTACGACACTCATTTATTGTTCAGTTTTTCGTTTGCTAACTGTGCACAGTAACATCTGCATCTATAAAACTTAAACGTAATCCAATTTTACCCTGCATTTTAGGATCTCTCTGATGCACTTAACAAAGCTATTTTATTTGACTGTTGGTAACGTACACTAAGATACCTAAACTTCACTATTTTTGTTTGGTGATTATTATTTTAGAAAATCTTTTGTGCAAAATTTTAAAATATTACACAAAGCGAGATTAAGACGCTGATCTATATAATTTTATCTTGTAAGGAAGCAAATTGTATGTAAATAATTTCCATAAGAGTTAAAATTGGAAACAAAGTTGCCAACTCCTATTTTAAAAAATGCGTAGGTCCAATGAGAAAATTACGTAGAAATAGTATTTTTCATATAGAAAATACGTAGATGTACGTACTTTTTTCTGAGTGAAATGAAGAGAGTACGGTAGGTAAAAGTGAATAAAACAACAATGCAAATAACCCTAAAAGTGGCAGATAGCAGAAAAACAAAACAAAAAATTAAAAAAAATACCGTTAGCAAACACAAAAATCTATGAATTACCATTTGTAGATAATTTAAAAAAAGTTTGCTACTTTCAGAATAATCATCAATTTATTTAAGTTATTCAATTTTTATTATCATTTTCATTCAGACAAATTAAATTTGTTCATTTTTTTATTAAAATGTTTAATGTGTTCCTGCGAACCACTTTTTGGTAAATAGTAAGCCTGTTAGCATGTCAGTAGAAAGTCTGTTTCTTATGTTAGTTTTCATCAAATTTATCAAAGAAAACAGACGCTCGACATTTGCACTGCTATATGGCAACGTTGATAAATTTTGTGCAAATTGGGCCTATAAGGAAAACATTTAAGACAAATCGCCTTTTCGTATTTTTGAAATATGACACAAAAACTCATCTGTTTTGATTAGCAGATCCTCTTGAAATGATTAGTGTTCTTTAGAGTTCTACATTCCAGGTCTTATTCTGTCAAATTTGTTGAACATAATCCGTTTTTTAGGTTAAGTAAGAATCAAGACGTTTCGTTTAGTTTTACACAGTCACATAAGTCACAGTTCTATGAAACGACACGTTTATTGACTTTTTTTTTCACCTAAGTAAATAAAATTATGCCTATTCAGTCTATTTTTCAAACTTGAACAATTTTGATAGAAAATACGTAGATTCTGGGACTAAAGTTCGTAGGTTTACAGAAAGGGCTTAAAATACGTAGATTCACGTAAAAAGACGTAGAATTGGCAACGCTGGTTGGAAAGGTAATGTTAGACAGCTAAACACTGGCCATTTAGAATTGTTATTTATTTTTGAAATTCAATAATAACCAATATTAACTATTACATATACATTGTCCAATAAATTTTAATAAAAATATACTCTGTAATCGATTTGGATATGCCACCTCAATTTTATTTAAAATTAGGTGTAAATCTAGGTTATTTGCACTTAAATAATATTTATTTACCTTCACGTTTTTCAAGTAAAAAAATATTCCATATAATATTTAACAATGTTATTTTTAGATTTTTAAAAAACCTACACTGAGTTGGATGCCAAAAGTTAAATAGTTAGGTAAACATAGCAAGATATAATGGATTCAGTCATTAAGCGGCGTTACTTTTTATATACCTAGAAATATAGTAATTATTTTTTTAGGCATCAAAATTTTCATTTTCATATTTTAATATCTCAACGAATGTTGGTCAAAAAAAAGTCGAATTCTGCTAAAGAACTAATCTCTCTTGACAGATATTTTTAAATCATTTATTAATAATAATAATATGTGTAAAAAAGCAAAGGATTAAAAACGTGACATCATGGAAAAATATTTACTTTATTTTTTTTGCTATCAACGTTGTGACAACCCAAATATTTTTGTCTTGCAACTGAACGTATATTTAACATGTAATAAAAATACAATTATTTCTAAGCAAATTTTAATTTGGTTTGAGGAAAAAAATACCAGTTCGTCTGGTTAGTTTGTCATTTTTACTTTGGAAGGAACTATGATATCCCAACCCATTTTAGCAATATTTACATGACCATTGTCAACCAATGGATAAGAGAATAAATTAATGCACCAGTAAAATAGCCACAACTTTGTCCCAGTCTAAATATGTGTAAACTGTGTTGGGCTTCAATAAGCACTCGTCAAGCAAGATGTATTTACGGGAATATTAAAATAGACAACCTTTTTAATAATTCGGAAATATTAAGTAAAATACAATTCCATTTTTTAAAGGTATAGTAAATGTTTTTTGCATAGCTGCGGTCATTTGAAATATTTGTTGTAACAATGTTTCCTTTAATTGACTTTTTTTAAATAAATTTGCTTTCAATATTTACGTATCGTTTATAATCACAGTAAATTGATGACCGTAACTGGTAACCGAAAACAATATTTTTGTGACATTTACAGACAGCTGTCAAGATGCCTCATTTGAAACTGCAACCTTATGTGTTGGCGAAAACTTGTAATATTTTTTCTAACCATCATCACACATATATAATACATCATTTAAAAAAAACACTTTAACGGGGCTAAAAAACTGCTTTGGCATTTTTAGTTTTTTATTAAATTATTATAATTTTTTACCGTGAAACAAACACAAATTTTAAAACTAAATAATAAATTCATAAATATCATAAAAAACAGTACAATATTTACAAAAAAACTTTACATTAAAAAAACAAATTTCACAAAATCAACAATCACTACTTCACAATAAGTTTAAAATAAAGAGAAACTTTCTTTTTTAATTCTAATTTAAATGTAGACTTTAAAATTGAGAGAACATATTAACTCTTTTCTTTTTTAAAATAAACCAATGCATTTAAATTGCGGTTATGAAAAACGTGGTTTTAGATCCAGGACATTGAGACAAGCATTATATCATGTCTACCGTAATTTTTTTTCCAATTTATTGATGATAATAAAATAAATGGATCTGTTTTATTTAGAATTATATAATAGGTGTTAACAAAATAATTTACAGTGTTGTCACTGTAGAAAAAACTAAAAAATTATTATGTATGAAAACAGTGTGTCACGAAAATCATAATTTCCTAAATCTTCATATATTCAATGTTGTTTTTAGGTTATTCGACATGTGCAATTGCGATTACCGAAAAATGTTTAATTTAATTTCTTATAAAAAAAACTTCCCATATGTTGCAAATGTTTTTGAGTATTGTGCCAAAGATGTTTTTTCGCTTAAAGAAAGTTCGGTCTTTGTGCCTAACCATAGCATACATAGCAGCCAAATAATGGAAGATCGATTTGGGCTCGTTGAAGCAAGCCATAGTAAGACATAGCAGCTTTCTTTATAGTAATATAATCGGTTCAGTTTCAATGGGATCTGAAAATCCAATTATATATTCGGGTACGCGCCTTGACAGGAGCATTCTTTCTTTCTTGGTATGCTAAAAAACAATAAAATACCAAAAGTTAATTATGTCATTTATTTTTTATGATATATTTAAAAAGCATTATGTTAAATTAATAAAAAAGTTTATTGTTTCAGAGAATACTTGTAAACTAAATTCGAAGTTACACTTTTGAAAAGAAAATATTTTTTTTCTCTCAAAACAAAAATTAGTAGGCCTGGTTCTGCTGAAGGTCTAGACTCACTAAAACCTCAACACCTAAATGATTTGATTTCTGAAAAACTTGGTATGATTTCTTTTAACTGACTTGATTCATTATCGTTATTTTCATTTCATATCAAAAAATAATTCCTTCTTTAATTTATCCATTTTTTTTGGCGCAAATTTTTGCGCAGTTATTAAAAAAGATGTAGGTATTCGTCCAATTAAGGTGGGTCTCTGTTTTTGACGCTTATTGGCAAAATTGGCTTTCTCACGAAGGCTGTACTAGTGCAGGCAGAATGATTTAAGAAATCGCATGTGACATTTGAAAACTAGAGTTCGTATGACTAGCAGTCTGAAAGCCAAATCACGGGTTCAGACTAGAATCACAACAAATAAAAAAAAAAGTTAGTGTTTTAGGACCGTTAGCTATTAATCCCTATACAGTTACCAAGGGGCTTGCTTTATATGCTCGAATGATATAAGCAAAAATCGGTTTTAGCTACTTTACACAGATAAATGTTTAATTCTTTTTACATTACGCTTCACCAAGAGCTGTACGGAGAAAACTTAAAAAATGGCATTAACTTTTTTTTTGTGCACCGGTAAGATTTTCAATTATGAATTTCTGGGCACCAAGTAATCTTCATTAGATGAGAGACGTGCCAAATCAATATGCCCGGTTAACTAGCGTATGGTGTGGCATTTTGCAAGATCCAGTTATTGGTCCGCATTTTTTGAATGATATTTATATGGACATTTTTTAAGAAAACTATTATCTTAGAAACTGAATCAGCAATTATATGGTTTTAGTAGAAAAAGGAGCTTCACCTCGTTATAAGAAAAAGGTTCGTAATTATTTTGATCAAATATCTGACTCTAATTGTCTTGTATATGAGATTTTATAATTATTTTTTCATACATACCTTATTTTTTACATAAACTCGTAATTAAAAAAAAAACATAAAATTATATTTAAAAATTCAAAGTTACTTCCTAGCCCCAAAAAAAGGGAAAAGAAAAATGTTAAAAATTACGTTAAATATATCTCCCCCTGGACTTACTGAGTCACCATAATTTCATGAAATGGTTTTCGATATATCTCATTTACTTACACACAAATTACACACGTTAATAAACTAACTGTGTATATGTAAAAAATATGTACTGCAAATCAATGAACAGACCTATAGAATCAAAGTCTTGACAGCATAAAAGTAGTTTAAAAGAAATAAATATTAATTTTAATTAGCAAAAAAAAAATCAATACTTAAAATACCTAATCTATGAGAAGCTAAAACCAGAAACAATATTACTTATACTGCCATTTTTGCGCTTAGGCGATTATAGAGATGATAGAGGAAAAGTGTTGTCGCTGACAATAACGTCTCTGCTTTATTAAATAGCAACTTTTTTATTAACTCTAGTTTAACCGTACCTGTAATAAACGACAGTACGTAAAGTTAGTAACACCACGAGCGGAAAGTATAATGTTAGATAAATATCTGTTTCTTAAGCATTGTCACTAGACATAAAAAAGGAACTATAACAGTCGCGTATTTGCGCACCGGGATACCGGGAGTTTCCCGGTGGGCCATTGTAAGGTTGTTTTGAAGGGTTTTTCTAAGCCTTATAGCCCACAACACAATTAGATACAAAAAAAGTAATAATCAGCCCAGTCACGTAACTTGACAACACCCACGCGACACGAAATCTTCCGAGACGACGATTAATTGAACAACAGTACCAACTGTGGTTTAAAGTAATAAAGTTAAAATAATTCGCATATAAAACTAATATCATCTATGATGTGTTATATTTTTTAAAAAAGATTTTAAAATTCTCAAATAAAAGAGGGAGTTCTATTTAAAAAAATGAGGTTAGGTCCGATAACTTTTTGACTGGACCTCGTATACTTCTTCTGAGAACGGCAGATCATTCAGCAATCATTACAAAGGAACTTCTTTTTATAAAACAGTTTTTTGTATTTTTTTTAACTAAGAGAATAAAGATTCATTTTGACTTCTTTTTTTATTTTCCTCCGTTTCCATTTTTAAGATTGACCCAAAAAAACACAAGACGTCTATTTTACTTTTTGGATAACACTAACAATTACGGAGATACCTTATAAAAGTGTCGAAAATGGGACACTCTGTACGTATTCTTCGGCGATGCCTTATGGGTTCTAGAAGTGGTCGTTATCCGGGCCCTAGAATTGCGGCAGCACGCGTCTGAACTATAAGCGGTGTCTTATTGGCTAAAATTTTTGGTATTGACTAAAAATGACTAACACTAACCTTTCTATGCTTTTTGCATTTACACTGTCTCTTCTTTCTACGTTGCCGTCGAATATGCTTTTTTCTTCTTATATTTTCTTTACCAGTTTCATGTCTGGGACTATTTACAGTTATAAGTTCTTCGGAGCCTGTAGTCCCAAAGTCACGTAGTATTTGAGGCCTAAAAACATGCATTTAACGATTATATCAGACCTGATTATTGATTGATGTACGAAGGACAAAGAATAAATAACAGGGTAAAATAAATAGTTTACAATTTGATTAAAATTATAATTAGAGTATTTTTTTAAAATAAAAAGATATGCAGCAGATTAAGTTTGGATTAGATTAGCAAAAGGTCAGTTAGGGACGTTATCGTAATGATTTCCATAGACATTGTTGTATTATTGCCAAAAAAGTAACGTATATTTAAAAATTGTTATTTTTGGTTCAATATGCTAATACAACCTTAGAACTTATATAAATAGCACTGGACATACGATTCTAAACTGTACGTTAGTTACTTGAATAAATTTGATGTTATGTTTTTGTCCCAATCCTTACTTGCCGGCATCTGTTTTTACTAAGCAAGTTTTTATTGTACTGCACTGAACCTGAAGTTGGTCCTTGTATAACAATTTTTTAAAATTATGTTACCTTAAAAATATACCGTTTTGTTAATTTAAGGTAACCAACACCACATAAACATTTAAAAAATGTTTAAACCCAACATCTTGTTTATAAATTTGTATGGGTTTTTTATTAATTTAAGGTAACCAACACCACATGATCAATAGGAAAATATTTAAATCCAACATTTTGTTTATCAATTTGTATGGATTTTTGTATTTTAAAAGATTATATATAATTTTTGTTTTTGTGTGTTAACCAAAAATGTCTTTAGTATCGTCAGTAAAAAGAATTGTGCTGCTTAATACCTATTTCCAATTTTTGGCTATCGACAGTGTTTAAATCTATAAAATGATTAGGTTTTACCAAGTGTATTAAAATTTCCGTATTTTAAAAATACTTTTTTATTAATGTCCTACGTCTTGTAAGTCTTGTTTTAACGCATTAACCTACATTTTCCATATTATATATAGACTGCATAAACAATTTTTAAACGCTTCACCGGTGGAGTTTTTTGATTATATTATGCTTCTTTGCATCATTTACTACTATTTCACCTGGATTACGGGAATATACAGCAATAGTTCTATCTACAGTTTATTGCAGAAATAAAGAGGGTTTTAAATTTTTGTAGCTTTTGTATTTTTAAAAAGTAAATGTACTGATATTAAAGTTTATCAGCTATTAACATTTTATGAATTTGCTAAACTTTGCTTATGTGTGCTTTAAATATTTTGCCTTCCATATCTCGATTTTAAGAGGATTTTGGGCTTAATTATTTTCAGTGGTATTGTTTTGTAATTGGTATATATGCTATTAATATATAATTAGCTTTTTTACACTGAAAGTTTTGAAAAGCACTCTTTAGAATTATAAAATTTAATGAGAGTGTAAACGGTTTGAACTTGAGGACGAACAGATATAGAACTGTCCGAAACGTTTTGAAAATAATAATAATAAAGACAATCAAAAATTTATATTTTTTAGCGTTACTGCCGAATCATTATCTTTAACATTCGGACATAAATCTGAAAGGAACTAGACTTATTTAATTACATTAAAATAAGTTTGGATACCTTGTTGTTATTCATAGCTTTTCCTTTATTTTAACTTACTAACCAGAGCAATTTAACAACATAAAATAGAAATATTCTCAAAAATCAAAAGTATTATTTTAAAAAAAGCGAGATGATTAAATTTAATCATAAAAATTATGCCCTACCCTCAATACCTAATATAAGACCAAATATTTTTTTGACTTTGTTTTGATAACACAGGACCACAAAAAAAGTGGTGTGTGCTGAATGTCAGACTAAGATTTTCTGGCTCTTTTTTTTTCCGTTGAACACGAATCTAAAGTCAGAATTGGGGGTCAGACATCAAAAAATTGAGAAAATGCGTAATTTTAGATAATAATGATTTTTTGTTAAAATTTAAAATGTCAATATCTCAAAAGCTATAAAAGATTAGATTAGAAGTTTATATGACATAAACTATGTATTTTACAAGAACTTTAATTTAAGTTTTATAACATTTTTGTCTAAAAGCAAAATTTTGCGAGTTATAATCAAAAAACCGAATTTTCAGGATTTTTTTAAGGTTTAGTTTTGGATTTTTTTTTTGCAAATTTTGAGTGATTTTAGATTCAAATAAATAACATAAATGTTTTATAATGAGAAAACCCAAAAAATCACATAAATATTTTTTTTCCTATTTGGGACTGGAATTTTTCGTCAAAATTACATTTTCGTTTATATCTCCTTTATTATTTTCCTAATCAAAAATGTTTATATAACTTTTGATAAAGACAATTTAAAAAGCTCAATTTTTGGTTTTATGAATTTTTTTGTATCTGTTATAGTTTATATAAGAGTAGTCTAAACATTTCGTGGTTCAGGCGGAAAAAATACGCCAAAAAATCTTAGTCCGTCACCCAGCACACACCACTGTGTGACCTGTGTAATCAAAGAATTTCAGAAGGATTGATACCCTCCAATTTTGTATCAATCCTAAAATAACGTATTAAATATAAAGTATAAACATAAATTTTTATTTTTGTGTTCAAATTCTTGAGCTACTATACTTTATCTTTGAAAATACCCACTATAAAAATGTGCCAAATACTAGAACATCAATTATGTTTTTTTTTTTTTGTCAGATTCTGTTAAAACCGGTTTCTATAATTTGTTTTTATGATTTTTTTTATGTATTAAGCAACTCGGATTATATACTTATAAATAATATTTAATAACATAATAACACTTGCAAACAAACCTTGTGTAATTATTGTAATTAAAAAACAAATAAAACAAACGAGTAAACAAATTTAATTACTTCCTGTAACAAATATTTATTTATTTTGTTTACAAGAATTTTTTTGGCAAAAGAAGGATTTGTCACTCTGAAATGCTATTTTTTAAAAACACCGCAGATAAAAGAAAAAATCACAGATATCTAGCAATTTTTTTTAGAATGCACTTTGAGCCATTTATAAAAGATGAATATGTACTCCTTGTTTCTTGATATTAAATAACTTAAAATCTAAATACAGAATTTGCAGGTTTTTCGGACGAATAATGTACAGTAATGGCCATAAAATCTTGGGCAATTCTCGTAATGATTTCCATAGACATTGTTGTATTATTGCCAAAAAAGTAACGTACCTTGTTGTTACAGATGACATTTTAACAAAACAACTTCTATTGTACTCCTTCAAAATTGTGTTTTTTTGTTTAATATGTATACAAAAACGCAATTAATATATATATATATATATATATATATATATATATATATATATATATATATATATATATATATATATATATATATATATATATATATATATATATTAACTTAAAATTTCAATATTGTATTTAAAGATTTACTAGTTATAATATATATGTTATTGTTATTTTTTTTTAACGAAGATTCTTCCTAAATAGTCCAAAATCATTAAAGAAAAAAATATCGATGTGCTTATTTAAAAATAATACCTTAAGAATAAAAGGTATTTTGTATAAATATACCCAATGCCAAGACCTTGTATTTAAAGTATTTTACGAAAATATACAACAAATATACACTGAGTTCCAAATCGATGTTGTATGCATTGACATTCTAAAAAGTAATTAGCTTGAGTGGTATGAATAAAAACTAAGTAAATGCTAATGCTATAAGTTGCGACAAGTTTACAAGATTTGTTGCTCTATTTTTTTGAAATATTAAAGTGGTAGTGTGCTCGTAGTTGTGTAAAATGTCTTCAGATAAAGAAATGCCCTATCAAGAGGAGTATCAAAATAAAGACTTGCAATAAGCCTTTGTTAAAATGCTAGAAGATTACAAGATAATTCTGGATAAAAAAATGACACCTGCCATGAAGTCTGCAAAAGACAAAGCCCTTAAAGAATTAACGGAGACCTATAACAATAATACAAAACAAAACTTAGATGTTACACAAGTATTAAAAAAAGTTAATAATATGAAAAGCAAAATAAAGAAAATTACAGATATGAAAAAGACAGGAAATAAGAAAATTAAATTAAATAAATTTCATATGTCAAAAATTTTTAGACATATGGAACGGAAATGAGAATCCCGTAATTCAAAGAGTCCCAGGTATACTTACACATAATTCTTTTTCTTAATTTGTAATGTAATAATTATGAAATACTATTTTTGGAGGAGTGATTGCCGGCACCAGTAGAAATGAATATGCAGGTCGATATACCGAAAAAAATTACTTATTCAATAAATAAATACTTCTATAGCTCAAGAAAAACCCGCTATAGATCAAGAAAAAGCATCTATATCTGTAAGAAACGCCGCAGGAGCTGTAGAGCAATTTATTGAAGATTACTTGATGAACTTAGCTATTGTTTTTGTTTAAATAGAATTGAGGTTTATGAACTTTTATAATTAAGTTTATTAAGTTTTATGATAAGTTTATTAAGTTTAATTATTATTATGATACAACTTTTCATCGAAATATAAAATCCAAATTAATAAAACATATTTATTGCTTTAGTGTTTCAGCGTTGTCTGTACATCACTTCTGCAATTTCATTACGAAACTGGATACCTCGGCGTCTAACTTACATCAATTTGTTGAAAATCTTCATACGGATCGTTCAAAAACTTGGCACAATTATGTAAAATAAATCCACACATAATATATCGACATATTCTTTCAGTTTTAAGTCGGATTGTATAATTTACCATTGGAAATCTTCTTTTTAACTGCCCAAAGCATCTTTCTGTAATAACACGTTCTCTTGCATGCATTTTATTAAAATATTTTTCAATATTTGTTGACGGATTTTTAAATGGTGTGAGCATCCAAGGAGTTACAGCATATCCGGAATCACCCAAAAGACAAACTCTTTCTTGATTGTCATACATAATAGGGTAGATGAAAGAATTGTACCATATTCTAGAATCGTGGACAGATCCAGGCCATGTTGCATCTACGCTGGTAAACATTTCTCTACTGTTACACGTGGCTTGTACATTTATTGAAGAAACTTCTTTTCTGTTGATATATTCGTCACCATGTACGTTAGGTTTTAAGATTTTAAAGTGCGTGCAGTCAATTGCACTAATAACATTGGGTATTGCATGAAGTACTGCCCACTCATCTTTAGCACTGGTAAACGTATCGCCTGTAGCAGGGAATTTATTCCAATTATTTTTCTTGCTGCAGATTGCACGTGATACTTTATCAATAATTTTTGAAACAGTTGTTTGATGAATTCCAACATCAACTCCAACTTGAAGTCTAGGGTCCCCTGAAACAACGATATTTACATTAGATATTTCATTTCTAGTCTTTTATTATATTTTTAGTATACTTTGCTTTATTCATCTTATTTAATTTATATTTATATTTAAACATACCTAAGCTTCTTAAAAACACTTCCATTTGCTGAATCTGTATAAGCGCACTGCCTCTAGTTTCATTTACTTCTGTTAGCTAGGTAGGATACGTTTTCCCTATTGAAATTAAAGGAAAAGGGGATTAAAAAATGATTGAAAAGTTATATCTTATTTTAAGTTACCGGAATAGTTTATGATATAAAATATTATCATTGTAGCGTTGTCTTGGATTATATTTATATTTTTCTCCTGCGTATTCATTTTCAAACAAAAGTAACCGTAGCCTCTTAGTGAAGCTGCTATTATACCAACTTCGCTAACGTCAAGCAAATACTTTTGGAATCGAAGTATCTGCTCCATAAATAGTCGGTTTTTCAAATTGTAGTAAATACTTTTCTGTACTACTGAGTGTAGTAGGTTCCGGAAAAATTGAAAGCATCTTCTTTGAAATGTAGTTTCTTCTTAGGTTCAAAGTATATACTTTGTAGAAAATAGTAATGCTTCTAGTATTAGTATGTACTTCGTTTTTATTCATACCACTCCTTGTGAGACCAAAAAAAACTAACAATAGCATGAATCGTTAGGTCATCGGCATATAACACATCTGACAAAACTATAAACACCAATTACATGTTTTTAATAACAATACCAGACAAAAAAAATAACACCTTTAAACCAAGGTTGTTATGTTTAAAACAACATGCTTAAAACAATGAGATACAATGAGTGTTTCAAAACACTTCAGGTGTTTGAAATCACTTTGTTTTAAACTGTTGAAAACGTACTCTAAACATGTTCTTTTATTATGAATTATTCAGGATTTTTAATTTCCTAAGAAATATGTTAAAGTAAGCTATTTTAATATAAAACTTAGTCTAAAAGACATATATTTATTTTCAAAAGTATGTATGTATGTAACATTAACCAGAAAAATAACAAAAAACATTCAATTTAAATCTGCGTAATTTACTGAGCTTTAATTTTAATCTACATCATCAGTGTTAGAGTTTAAATATAAATATTATATTCTTACTAATTTTAACGCTTTTTCTGTGCCCTTACTATTTAGAAAAAAGCACTAAAAGGACCCCACATAAGCCTTATGAAAAATGGGTTCCTGCCAATTTTGTTAAAACTTTTAAAGTTAATAGCTCTCAACGCTGGTCAAAAGTCTGAATGGTCACAAAACCCGATACCCCTATTACCCCCAAAATCATCCTTAAGGCCAGGGAAATGTATTTTCCTGATTATTGGTTAATTGCTACATCACTCAAACATTTATCTGTTTCCCCCCCAGCCTTCCCACAACCGATCATAGGTTTCCATGTGAATTTTTCCTGTTAACTGGTTGTAAAACCGTTTAATCGTGAATTTAATAACACAGCCACCTTAATGATCACTACCCTATACTTTTTGCCCCAACTATTAAACCCCACACCCACTCTCCAACGCCATCCTCATCAAAGCCTGCCACTTTTTTCTGCTTACTTGTTTCCTCTTACGGTCAGCTAAACAGTTACTACACAATACCCTTTGACCTTAATAATCATGAAAAGTGCAGCATGAGGTGTGGGGTTCATTTGTTGGGGTCGAAGGGTAGTTATCATCTAGCTGACCGCGGGATGGAATTCATGATCTAACGGTTTCATAACCATAAAGCAGGGAGAAGTTACATGCAGGCTTTGGTATAAGGTGAGGGGGGGGGGTTGGGGTTTAATTTTTGGGTTTCAGAGGTATTGGGTTGTAACCGTTAAGGTGGCTATGTTGCTGAATTCACGATCAAAAGTTTTACAACCGGTAAATAGAGAAAAGTCGCATAACAAGTTTTGGTCGGTGGTAGGAAGGCTTATAGTTGAATCAAACGTTGCTTGGCTAGTATACCTTAACAATAGAAGAGAATGAAACTTCGGTAATAGGTATAAAATTATTATATTAAATGCTTTCAAGACAGCATTTAATATAATAATTTTAAACCTATTACCGAAGTTTCATGCCTCAGTAGTCAATTGTTTGGGGGATGTCAGGCTTAAGTCTAGTGACTAAGTGACTAAGAAGGATCCAAACCCCAATCCAGTGGCATTATGCGACCCGTACCGAAGAATAAATGGCACTGGGGTCAAAAGCTGTCGTGAACGGAGCCTCTGATATACAGGGCGACCTCCCAGAGTAAATAGCTTTACGCCTGTGCAGGGGCACCGCAGGCGCTGACCATTTTTCCCCATTACACGTGGGATCTTTATGGACCAAGCAAATAGTAATAAAAACACAAGAAGGGAGCAGAGGAGGGATTCAGGGTCCTCCTCCAGCGGAACTCCAACAAACATCTCTATCGTGGAGGTCGTGACGGATCACGACAGAATTGTCGAGGGGGTCGTGACGAACCACGATAGTGAAATATCTGTGGACACCCAAGGGACCACAGGAAATTTAGATACGGGGGCAAAAAACATGGACCCTAAATCCAAACAAAAAAAACTCTTCGGTGCGCAGAAAAGAAAACTGACGAAGGAGAGAAAAAGAACCGAGAAAACATGGACCTCCGAAAAACCCTACAAAAAGGGAAAAGAGGGCGCGAAGAGACCTTAGGACGAGTCGAAGACTCTCCAAAAATCTCCAAAAAGCCCAAAAGGCATCCAGACCTGGACCTTACAGTGAGATTGCTTCGGGACTCAGGATGGCAGTCATTGACAAGAGCCATCCCGATGTCACCATGGATTAGAGGCAGGCGGATCTGATCCAAGAAAAACTGGTGGACAGGATGGACAACACTCCCAGTGGAAGTGGCAACCCCATCCAATTCACCAGAAGTACCTTCAGTGGAGGAGTCCCATGGATGACCTGCCACAACGAGGCAACCAAAACGTGGCTTAAAACCACAGTGCCAATCCTGGAAGGACTCTGGGAGGGGGCGGATTTGACAGTTGTCGAATCCAAAAACCTCCCAAAAAGGCCAAAAGTCCTTGTGTTCATTCCGGGGCAAGAGGAACCAGAAGAGGCAGTAAGGCCACGCCCGGGGAGACACAACCCAGGGCTCAGAATGGAAGGATGGCTACTTCTGAGTAAGAAAGTAGAAAAGAAGGGAGTAATCTGGACCTTTTCCATCGACGAGGCCTCATGCCAGGCCTTGGAAGAAAAAAAATTCCGAGCATTCTTTAAGCTCGGAATGGTCACATTCCGCTCCATAGACCGCTCCGATGCCAGGGTGGAAAATCAGGGTGCTGCAAGCAAACCTGAAACATAGCAAGGCAGCAACAGCAGTCCTTGCTAATGCTATGAGGAACTTCGACGTGTCCCTCATACAAGAACCCTGGGTCTACGGAGGAAGGGTAAGAAGTTTAGGGGACGTGGGTGGAGAACTTATATACAGTAGAACATCCGACGTCCCCAGAACATGCATATAGTCAAAAAAGACATCAAGATACTACCACTAGCTGATTTCTGTTTCAGAGACCTGGTAGCTGTTCAAATTAGGTCAGGGGATAAAGCCATGCCGAAGGAATTAATCTTCGGATCGGCATATCTGCCCTATGACGACTCTGACTCACCACCAACCAAGGAGATGGAAGACCTGGTGAGAAGCTGCAGAAAAAATGGATCGCAGCTCATCCTAAACGCGATGCAAATGCACTCCACATCTCCTGGGGAAGCACAGACACAAACCTGAGAGGTGAGTCTTTATTACAATTTATTATGGCAAACAATTTAGACATATTAGATGTAGGCAATAAACCAATTTTTGTAAATAGTAGACGAAAAGAGGTACTAGATATAACACTAGCTACAACTTGCGTTGGAAGCAATGTTATCAACTGGCATGTATCTGAGGGGGTAAGTTGCTCAGATCACAGACACATAAACTTCACGATAGGGGGACATGAACCTATAGATGAAACATATCGCAACCCTCAAAAAAAGGACTGGGAAGCCTTTAAGGCAGACCTGGAATCTACACTGAGAGGGACAAAGCGAAAAATAAAGAATACACACGACCTAGACATAATGACGGATCAAATACAGGACGCCATTATTTCTGCGTACAATGAGAACTGCCCGCTGGTGATAAGAAAGTACTCGAGAAATGTGCCCTAGTGGAACGAGGAACTCACCAAACTGAAAAAGAGTGCAAAGAGAGAATACAACAGGGCAACATTGGATAGGGAATCATACAAGAAGGCCCTTACCGAATACAACAAAGCCTTGAGGAAAGCTAAGAGAGATTCATGGAGAAGGCACTGTGAGGAAATCGAAGGAACTCACGAGGCAGCTAGACTCCATAAGATTCTTTCAAAAGAACCTCAATCACAAATATTTACTCTAAAGAAACCCACAGGGGAACACACAAGAACGGCAAATGAGACCATGAAAGAACTACTCAGGGTACACTTTCCGGGATACAAAAAACCAACATGTCACTGGAAGACTGCAAAAGTTTAAACCAAGGATACTGCTCCAGGGGGGACTGACAGGTAGCAAAATCAGTGATAAACATAGACAAAATTAAATGGGCGATAAACTCATTCGAACCGTATAAATCGCCAGGAACAAATGGCATTTATCCAGTAATTCTCCAGAAAGGACCAGAGCTTTTACTACATAGACTGTGTCTACTTTAAAGAGGCAGCCTAGCTCTGGGCTATATACCAACAACCTGGAGACTAATCAGAGTAGCATTTATCCCCAAATCTGGGAAAACTGGACAGGCTGGGGCAAAATCTTTAAGACCAATAAGTCTAATGTCGTTCGTGCTAAAGACCCTAGAGATTAGTTGCTATGGGAATGCCAAAAAGAACTGGAAGTCCTGGAAGAATGCAACAGGGTAACTCTCCTGTGGGTACCAGGACACTTGGGAATAGAAGGCAACGAAAAAGCTGATGAGCTAGCAAGGCATGTATCATCCACACCATACATTGGACCAGAACCTGCCCTTGGAGTGATCAAAACCACAGCACGAGGGCAAACCAGGGAATGGATCCGAAACAAACCCAAGGAATACTGGGAGAACCTCGGTAAAATAAGACATGGGCTTCATAAGGGGCCCATTCAAAAGAACGAAGGAAGAACTACTCAGACAAAGTAGGAAAATACTTCGCATAACAGTAGGGTTGCTAACAGGGCACGATAACCTACACAAGATAGGCTCATACAATGGGGACCCAAGTTGCAGAATTTGCGACGAGGGGGAAGAAACAGCCTACCACATACTCTGTGAATGTGAAGCGTTAAATCACAAAAGACAGGCATTATTTGGGCAACCAACAGAAATATATCAACCAACCAGTCTCGGGGTTATACAAACTTGTAGAAGAAACAAAACTAATGAAAGGATTGGTATAAAAGACAATAGGAGAATAGGCACAAAAAGTCCAAGAGGCTGCGCTGCCTCCGGTAGTAAAAGACGGCTCCCAAGAAGAAGAAGAAAAAGAAGAAGTCTAGTGACTGTGTGGGTGCCTATGGGTTCGACTACAGTATTCAATATTTTGGTAGGGCACTGACTAATAATGGGTTAAATGCACCCGTCTGACTTTTGATGGTGATTTTAGGGGGATTGGAGGGTTTATCGGTTTTCGTGCCCATAAGAAATGTGCGGGGTCCTTTGAGGTATAAGTTATATAAGTAATATAATCTATAGTGAATAATTTTAAAAGTGTAGGTAATTTTATAAGTAGGGACGAAAGAGCCTTACCTATTTTTGCGAGTTTAGCCATATAAAAAATAATAAAAATGATAATAAAAAAATAAACCGAAATTAAAATGTTTAATTAAAATAATTCATAAATTGGTATACTTACTTGTTACGTTCCTGGCAATAATTTGATAGTATAAACAACATACTACAGGGCTTAAGGCAGCATTCATCAGCAATCGACCGTTTACTTCTGCTGGCTGAAATACATTGCTAATAAATTTGAATATTATTTAGTTATTACACGATTTATTTTCTGAAAACAGCGCATGTCAGACTTTTTGTAGAGCCAATTTTTGGACCAATCCAAACTCTATAGAATTTATACGAGGACTTTTTTTAGGTGCATTTACCGTGTGAAATTCTGTGTGTTTTATTTTCGCCAATGAAAAATTGTGTTACCAATTGTCTTAGTCGGAAAAGGTAAAGCGATTCAGGTTTTTGTGACATCAGGTAAATTTAATATGCAGGGTATCCGAAAAATTGCGGCCAAATTTCAGAGGGTTATTCCTTATTAAAAAATATTTTAAAAAAGGTTCTATAAATATATAGTTTCCAAGATACAGGGTGTTACACTTAAAAAAGTATACTGTAATTATCTTAAATACCCTGTGGCCATTTTTTTATTGTCATTATTATTACTATTAATAAGGACCTAATTTAGGCCTAATTTAATAAAAAGTCCAGTGGTTTCTCAGGGGACAACGTTTCGAAAATAATTGTAAAAATAATGTAGCCACTGACTTTTTCTGTATTTATATATATAATATATATATATATATATATATATATATATATATATATATATATATATATATATATATATATATATATATATATATATATATATATATATATATATATATATATATATATATATATATATATATAATATATATATATATATATATATATTAAGCACTGAAAGTACAACTTTTTTGTTTCTTAATTTTTTTGTCCTATCTTGTTTCGTTTTCGAGTAACATAAAAACAATTCATTGCAAGTCTCTGGACTCCATTAAAAAAACTTAAATTTTAATTTGCAACTACATGTTTGGTTTTCAGAAATACGACTGCAAACGATCTTAAATTTTGATTTGGATCTTTTTAAAAACAAAGCAAGATAAAAAAGATCAAGAAACAAAAAAGTTGTTCTTTTAATCGCTTGATCTAATAAATTAATCAAAATATTGCAGAAAGTATGTGGCATATATTTTTCACCATTTTTTTTGAAAAGGAGTCCTCTGCAAAGCCACTGGACTTAATAATTTTAGTTTAATTAGTCCTAAATTGGGCCCTTATTACTAGAAATAACACTAAAGAATTTCAGAAGAAACGGCTTCAAGTTATTTAAGATAAGTGCAAAAAAACCCTTTTTTTTTTTAAAGTTTAACAACCTACATCTTAAAAACTATGCATTTTCGGGTCCATATTTATAGAAACTTTTTTATATTTTCAATGAAAAATCACATTCTGAAATCTGGCAAAAGTATACCAAAAATCATGTAAATATTTAATTCAGTTTTTTATTTCTGTTATAAAATTTAATTATTTTCTATCCTGAATCTGGTTAATTTTAAATTGCTTGAAATTATAAATGACATTTACTACTTTTTTTCTTTTATTTTGGGACAATACTAACATAGAACGAATGTCTTAGGTAAAGAAAGAGGCAATTTATTGACACACAATTTAAAAACATAAAGGGGAAAAACCATCGCACAAATTAGGACCTTGGGGTCCTATCCACTTGACTGTAGAGGGATGCAGGAAAGAAGCCGCTAGGAATATAGGCTAACTTCCCTGATTAAAGGCCGTAAAAGTACCTATATAAAGCGTTCTTCCAAGAGTGATGACATTAATTTGACAAAGAGTCCTTCTTTGAATAGATATGGGAACAATACTCCAAGCGAGGTCTGATTTGGGATATATGGAGAGCATACAATGCTCGTGTTATAGGAAATTTAAGAGAGCAATACGTCTGGATGTTTACCTGTGGTATCTAAAACAAAAAAAAAGTCACCAAGGATGACTCGGTCCGATATTATCAAAATGTTTTTGTTTGTAAAAAAAGCACTTGTTTTTTTTAAACTTGAGCGTCCTATAAAAATGTTCTGTTATTAAAATCTAAATTAGTCGACAGTTTTCCATTTAAAGCTAAATTTTAAAGGACAAAAATACTGCAATATGCATCAAGAAACGCCATTGAAGGCAACTTTTTATTTTTTTAATTAAATTTAATAAAATAAAGCAAAGACTATTCTCAACGGTTAGCCAAAATTAATCTTATACATATATTAATTATAAAATTGCATGTTTCTTTTTGTAGATAGGAGTTACCGATCATCAAACCCAGAACCTCTGACATAAAAATATGACAAGGTGTTTTGTTACAGTTATACTACATTTTGTGGTAGATAAGTTATATTCAATAACGATTATACCAATTTAAATAATCTGATTCAAATATATTATTCTATTTTTAAAATGAATGAAGGCCTATAACCAAAAATAGTAAAATTGGCTAATGACATATTTACATCTAATATATTTTTCGTCTTAAAAACATTTCAAGTGTCTTTTTTGTTTACAAAGTTAAAAGAAGCAGTTTTTTGTATTTTAAAGCTATTTATGAAAATATGGTGAATACGCGGTTCTTGTATCATGATCTGCGTTACCAATTCAAACTTAATAGGTTAAGAACTGTATTGTTGTTAATTTAAAACTGTACATTTAAAGCTTCTATTTAAATGAAAAGCTTTTTAACTGGTGTGTTTGTGTAGATTATTTTATGGACGAATCCAGAGTACATATTTGCAAGAAAAACGGATCCGCTTTACAAAATTTAAGGAAATGCCAAAAGTTACTCGTTCTATTTTTAATATATCATGTAGCAGATTTCCTAGGTGCCCACGATCTGTCCTTTGATGCAATAACTAGACAGTCCTGTTGTTCACTAACGCCTCAAAAAAGATAAAGCCAAAGGAACAAAAATTCAAGAGACAAAAGGACCCAAAGAAAATAAACAAATAAATCTTAAAGGACCTCAGAGAACATAAACCTATCCCAGTCTTTTCCCGAGAAGCGTCATATGAATTAGAAGCACATAGTAAAGCCCCTGACATGACAAATTTTAACGTCCGGTTCTGCGAGGGGGAAATTAGAAAAACTTGGTAAAGCCCCCGGCACGTCGTAAACCTTATAATCTTCCTTAATTACCATATGGTAGTTAGTAAAGACAAATTAACTTGATTCGCAAAGATTGATTTTATTTGATATGGCATATTAACTATAGAAAACTTTTTAATAGGATTAGTAACAATATGTTAGGTCTAAGTATATAGTTTATTTGTCCCTTTGTCTTTTTGACAAATAGGATCACTAATTATAAACATTTTTTAAAAATAAAAATTAATAATAGTGGTTAAAATCTCAAATTTATATTTTTAAAAGTAAAACAAGAAAAAAAAAAAAACAAAAAAAAAAACAGAACATGAAGACCAAATACATTTATATACATGCTTGTAATACCACCAATAAAATGCATACAGGCAAGAATGCAATATAGAGTTGTAATTTATTAGAGAAATTTAAATAGTGTAAGCCAGGATGACAAGTTTCCTTTGCCGAATATATTTGCCCTTTTAGACCAAACTGAACAACGCCAATATTTTGCAATAATTGATTTGGTACCATAATTTTATCCACTTTTAACCCTAAGGCTTTTAAATATTCTTCATAGAGGAATGCCCAACGCTAAAGTATTTCAATTGTCAAACCTATAGAGAAAAATAAAACTTTCGAATTTTTAAAAGATACAGCAGCCAATAAAAGTTGTGGATAAAAACTAAAATAATTTAAATTTACCTACTTGCTAGTGTAAAAAATATGTTTTTTGTTGTTAAATATTAATTTTACAAATATAAAATTATATAAAACAAATATAGTTAAAGTACTTTAATTTTTTTTAATTACTGTAATGTAAAACACCAGCTTTTTATTATAAAGGGAAGCTGTTACATTTAAATATAAATATATTTAATTAAAATATTAATATTAATGCGTAATATTCTGTTTTTGTAGTTGATTTTTTTTTAAATTTAATGGTGTAGGAACCATGTGTTTCGAAATAAAACTTATTTATCCTAGCCCAACGAGCACCATGTTTCCATTAAAAAAAAGAGCAACAACCTTTTGTCTTAATATAGTAAAATTGTATTTCTTACTGGTTAAAAACTTTTTATTTACAGTCTATAAGCTTTAAAAATTAGCTTATAAATAACAATACAAAAGCATACAAAAAGTAACAAGTCATACATGATTGTGTTCAGAATGTTTTTTATTTAACCAAAACCATCAGAAAGTGACGTATACACGTTTTATATTTCTATTGCTTCAAAAATATTTGAAATATCTTGTTAACTTGCTAAATCTTTTAGAATCTTTTTTGTAGCATTATTCAAGTTACTTAAAAAATATGGTGAATACCCATTTTTTGAACTATACAGTGTGGCCCAATTGGGTATACATGTATTGGTATCTTGGAAACTATAAGGGACAGAAAATTGGTTAAATGGGAAAAGTTGTGGGGTATTTAATTGCCAATTCAATTTCGCTAAGAGAACGATTTTATTTTATTTTTTGTTTTTGAGATATTTTTAAAAAATCAAAAAGTTGTATTTTGGAAAAAGTGCTGTATTTTTTTATTTTTAAATATTTTAAAAGTTCTTTAAAAACATGGCAACTTTTTAGGGGCAACTTATTTCTGCATTTAGTTTTTAATTGCGACGTTTCGGTTCTGAGATACCATCATCAACTTTTTTTTTCTTATGGCGGCCATTTTGTTTTTTCGCTAACTTTGGATATATAATTCAGAATATGTTAAAAATGAAGTGTATGAGTTTAAACCCCCTGCAATTATAGAACAATTAGAGAACAAAGTCCGGTATGTCTTAAATAATATAAATAGAAACACCCTTCGCAAGGTAACTGGAACTGTTTTTAAAAAATGTGAAAAATGCATTAGTAAAAATGGCTGTGATTTTGAATTATTTAACTTAATATTGTAGTTAAAAGTAGTTTATTGTTTTACTTAGAAATTATGTAAGTAGTAGTAAGTATAAAAAAGTTAGTAGTTGTAAGCATCGTTAGAACAATAGTTAGTATGTTAATAGTAATTGTTTGTATGAACTGAAATGAACTTTGTCGTTTTTTGACATAAAAATAAAATATTTTTATGGAGTGCTATGCATTATTTTAAAGGAAAAAATGTTCTTTTTAATTAAGCAAAAAAAACAAAACAAAATGGCCGCCATAAGAAAAAAATAATTTGATGATGGTACCTCAGAACCAAAACATCCCTCAAAAATTGCCCTAAAAAGGTTTTAATAGATTTTTAAAATATTTTAAATTAAAAAACTACAGCACTTTTTTATAAATGCAACTTTTAAAAATATCTCAAAACCAAAAAAAGATAAAATCGTTCACTAAGCGGCATTGGATTGGCAATTAAATACTCTACAACTTTCCACATTTAACCAATTTTCTATCTCTTATAGTTTTCAAGATACCCACATACGTATGGTGAATTTGGGCCACACTGTATATAGTTCTGGATGGTCTAAAGGGGAGAAAAGTAAATAATTACAAGGTTATTAAGTTTAAATTTTTTCTTTCTATTATTTAAAAAAACGCTTCTGGCCGGTTAGAAGATAAAAAGGATATCTGGTTTTTATAAAAAAAATACTACTTACTTTCCTGGGGCCCAACAAATATGGTACAATAATCGTCAAGATACTTCTCGAGATTTTCACCGCAATATTTATCTTTGTCTTTTAAACTTTTGCCTTTATTTTCTTTATTGGATGCATCACAAAGCACCAGTTGAACTTTACTCAAATTCTGAAGGGATATAAGAACTAGCAAATATAATATCAACTGCATTGTGAAGGCAATTCGATCTAGAAATATATTATTAAAAAAAACATTAAAAAAATAGTAAAAATTACTGTTAACAATAATTATTTCTGCGAATATGGTACTTTCGTTTAAAGTAACGTAGAATATATGATTACTGTCACTGACCTAATAATAAAGGGATAAACTGTTAACAACGGTGAGTATTTTTATCAAAACTTAACCTATGTCAAAGAAATTATACATCTTCCTTTTAAAGCTGTGCCTACGGAATACCGCTAAAGCTTTATTATATATTGGTAGCGTAGGCGCGAGAATATCATAATGTTGACTAACATAAAATTAAAATATCATTAAAAGAAGAAATAACATATTATTCCTAGAAAATAATTAAAAGAAGACCAATAATTTTGTTTTTTAAAATATTTCAAAATAAATTGAACATCCGGTATGTTTTTAGTTTTTTACTTTAGATGATATTTTAAACATAACCGTGTATTATTTGTCACCCTTTTAGGGACAGCAAATTATTATTAATTATCTTTTAAATTAAAAGGGTTGTATATATGGTTAACCAGCTGGATTTCAGTTTTTACAAATATTACTATAAAGTTTGATAAACCAGAAAAAAAACGAAGATTACTTGAAAAACAAAAACTTAAAGAAGACTTAAAATAAATGAAGTTAAGACCAACACAAATCTAGCAATATTTCAGACCAGAAGGCAATTTTATTTTCAAAAACGATATTGCCTAAATTTATTAAATAAAAAAATATATGAATGCTTATATTTTGTCAACTAACTTATATCAAAATAGGTAATATTTGAGTTATTTAGATAAAAATGTTCCAATGTTACGTTTTTAAGCGACCCTTTTAATGCTGTTTTGCTTTTAAAACAGGTTTAGATCATTTAGGTTTTTTTTTACTTTTCAAAAAAAAAAAATTATGGTCTGGGCACCAAATTTATCGTAATAAAACTTTTATCCTTGCCCAACAGGGCACCATGTTTTTTTTTTTGAAAATGACGTCAAACGAAATTAAAAATGTATTTCTACGCAGTTAAAACGTTTCGTCCTAAAAAAGTTAAATCGTATTTTTTCTGGTTTAACCGTATTTTACACTCTATAAGCTTAAAAAATTAGTATATTAATATTAATAGCTTCAGGTTACAAAAAGTGTCTTACATGGTTTGATTAAGAATGTTCTCCAATATAAAGGGTGTTAAAAACACGTAGGGTATCCTATACAGTGTGTTTGAAAAATGCACGGTCAAATTTCAGAAGGTGATTCCTCATAAATAAATATATGTTTTTTTTTTTAAATATGGGTCTGAAGACTTACAATTAATTGGTTTTAATTTATTTTCTCGAAAACGAAGCAAGATAGCAAAAAATATATTAGAAAACAAAAAAGTTTAACTTTTAGTTGTTTGGTTTATAAAAAATATAAATATTGCAAAACAGTCGGTGACGTACATTTTTTTCACAATTATTTTCGATAAGGTGTCTTTTGAGACGCCACTGTACTTAATAATTTAAATTAAATAAGGCCTAAAATAGGGTCCAATAAATTAAAATAACACTGACAAATTTAAATAAAATCGGCTACAGGGTGTTTAGGATAATTACAAAAAAACCTATTTTTTTTAGAACTTGTATCTTGGCAACTATGCATTTTTTCGGACTAAAATTTGACAAGTGCAAGTCTGTCATTTTTAGTTAGACCAAAAGCTTACTTATATTAAGTGACTCGTTAAAAAAAAATTTTCGTTTTTTCTTGTGAGCTTGTTGATTTTAAGGTAAGTATATAAGACCATATTTGGTTAAAATCTAAAACTCCATAATTATCATAAGATATCGTATTTTAACTTACATATCTATATTAAAACTACTAACATGTCCATATTAAAACTACTTACATGTCTATAATAACAAAATTAATAATTTTATTACGAGAGAAACGAGACCTGACGTAACAAAAGAGAGTTACGAAACCTAACAATTAGATGGTTTCTTTCATTTCGTCGTGTTTTTTGGTTTTTAGGTGTACAAAAGAAAATGATAAATTCTTATCTATTTAATGTGTCAATTACCAATATCTGTTATAAATGTGGGTTAATTTATCTCTGTTTCCTATTTTCTAAATTTATCATGTAATTTTGTTAGTATAAGCTTATCATTACCAAACACCAGAGCTGGGTAGAAATCGATTTTTTTTAAGGATCCAAAGGTTGGAATCGACTTATTTTGAAAAATAGGATCCGTGATCCGGATTCTTTATTTAACTTTAAAATAATCCGGAATCGATTTTTTCTTTAAAGAATCCGATTCTAGACGAAATTGTTTTCTTATATTTCTAATTTAAGACAAATTTTGAACACGCCATTCCAAATTTTGACCTAACATCATTAATTTCCAAATTTTGACATGGCATCCTTGAAAACTCTTATATTCTTAATCTGGGGCAAATAGGTTTATAAATGCCAAAATCCCCATTATAATAAATCTTTCATTTTAAATTTTCAAATTTTTAACTAAGATTCATAATCAGCATCAAATTAATTTATAATAATATAATAATACTATTAAAATCGTTAAATACGGAAACACACCTAACATGTAATTTAACTCAAAATATGTTGTTTTTCTGGTCCAGAGAAACAACATTAAAATGAAACATTTTTTTTTCGTAACCATGGAGTGTGGTATCCAAAACGGGCATAAATTCTACTTGCATTTCATCTTAAAAGTTTTGATTGCTTGATCCTTATAATTTTTTAATGCTTTCCTTTAGGTAACCCCGAGGGACTTTTAAATGGGACATTTTATTATTTCTATTCAGGGTATGTAACAAAAATAATATTTAAAATTTTAATGTATTTTTATTTTACGCAAGCAGACAAATTATTAAGCGGTGCCTTATGAAGATCTAAGGGTGGTTTCATGTTGTTCTAAGAAATATCATATTCAAATTTAAAGAATATTTACCAAAAACTCATTTGGCTAAGCGTCACAGCACTTTGAAATGAGGCTAAAATTATATTTTGCGGCTCGGGCTCTGTGCTAAAATTCTGACGCTTGATTTATCACCCGGATTATGTAGTATCATTCGTATCGTAGTTACCATTTATAAGAAAGACTAAAGATGATTCGAATTCATGACCCGATAAATAGAAATTAATTTCCTTTTTCCTTCAAAAATAAATCCTGATTCGTATTGGTGATTCGATATCTTTACGAGGATCCGGATCCGTAAATCGATTCCTTTTTTGAAAGATCCGTCCCAGCTCTGCAAACCACTTACAATTAAAATTCTAGCAAATAAATCAATATTATAAATAGTGCAAAATAAGGTTGCTAATAGATAATTTACCTTTTTCTTGTAACGTAACTCTTAAATAAAAAATTGTTAATGAAACTGTATTATGTATCAGCTTTTAATTTTACAAAGACTCTTATCAAGCTTTATATTTTGTGAATGCAAGTTTAGCAACAACTAAAAGGCAAGTTTTAGTTCTCAGGAATATATACTTTTGGCATTACTAGTATTTTCTAGCTTTAATAGACCATGTAAGTACCCTATTCATTGTAGAAATTCAAAAAGTGATTTATAATAATGTAATTTGATACGTATCAGGTATTTTGTATTATTTTCCCATTTTCCGCTCCCCTATCATATTACTTTGTGAAATGCATTGAATTTTCTGGGTTTCCCTGTTTGTCCCAACACTTTTGTAAAAAATAGATTTGTGGAAGTTAATTCCCTTTCTTTCTTTGACGAAAATTTTATCAGTGGTAACGACATTCGGTCACGACCGAACTATTCTTATTTTGTATAGAATATAGATTTGTGTCATGTAAATACCTAAAAAGCATGTACAAAACTTTTTATTTTTAATATAAACATAAAATATTTGGTATTAAAAAGAGGCATGATGACCAAATACAAAAATTACTAAAATGTTTTATTTATTATATATAACAGGTTTAATTGTTTATAGAAAAGGTTTCATTTTTACAGTACCTTAAATATTGGTATTTATATTTGATAAAATAAAACTACAAAATACAGTAGTCTGCCATAATAATTTAAACACCTTCTGAGCAAATTACGTCACGGCTTACCTGTTTAACCCTTAGACCGACCTTTAAATTGTCGTATCACGTAATAGAGTTCAGAAAGTACCAACAACATGCTTTAAGCAGGTGTAAGAATGTACCTGTATGATATGTATCTTTCTATAGCATAATGGGTTACGACTTTGCCACGCCTACGTTTTCTATTAGTCTAGAGAAATTGTGCACAATCTGGCAACATCGCATAGGGGTGTCTGGGGATATCCCCCATCTGCGAAATCCTAAACCCCTAGGGTTTTAAATAAGGGAGATACCCATTTAACCCTATGTAATTCCAGATTTCACTGTACCTCATAGCCGTCGGAAGGACAGCTACTTATTGAAGGTCCCCTGTATACATAAATCGTTTCCGATACTCTTGATTCCCGATGTTTCTAGAAAATACCAGATTGTCGAAACAGGTATATAAGCAGTCAGCCGCTTGACGGATGATCAGTATTACAATATTCAGCAGTGGATATACAGGGTGTCCCAAAAGATATGGTCCAAAGTTTGGGATCATGTAGATTGAATCAAAAATCAAAATAAAATCTCATATAACTTTTTGCTCTATGCCCCTTCTTTACCGAGCTATTAGCTCTTAAAGGTAACAATTGAAAATCGATTTTTATTAATAACTTTTGAACGGCTTGTACGATCTGGAATCTTTTTTGTTAATTAATTCTGGCTAATAACTGTTTTGCATTAACTGCTATAAACATGCCCCGAAACCATCAAAGATACCAGGTCCGGACTATCAGATTTGTAAAAAACTTCAAAATTTTTGCAGTGTTGCCATATTTAACATTTTGACCTTACTGGTAGATTCCCCTGAGTTTTCTATGAAAAAAAGATATACTTTATCTTTATTGATTGGACTAGCGGTTTTCGCGTAAAATGCATTTAAAATCATTAAGGTATACTTGAGGGCTCTCGATAAGATATACCCTGGGGATTTCAATAAGGTGTACTTAAGGACTCCCTATGAATCTTATGTCAAAATCTACTACCAGAAGTCAATTTTCAGCTAAAAATTATAAATTAAAAGTTAAAAAAAACTTTATTTATTTTAACAAAAAAAAAAAATAAAAAAAATAAAAATAATAAAACCATACCGCAAAGTAGAAACTTTATGATTATTAGTGGAATAACAAAAAAAAACTGCTATGCCTAAAATTTAACTAAGGTATGTGTTCAAAGTGAGCACCCTGTACAGCTACACATTTTTTAAATTAACTAAGACATGCTTTTTGAACCTGAAACAACATGTTAGGATTATTCCTTATTCCAGCGCAATGAAACATATTTCTTTCTAATAAATCTTCAAATAAGATCAAGACGGCCACTTTTGCTTTTATTTAAAATTATCAGCTGAAAATTGACTTCTGGTAGTAAATTTTAACATAAGATTCATAGGGAGTCCTTAAGTACACCTTATTGAGAGCCCCAGGGCATATCTTATCGAGGGCCCTTGAGTATACCTTAATGATTTTAAATGCATTTTACGCGAAAACCGCTAGTCCAATCAATAAAGATAAAGATACCTTTTTTTCATAGAAAAAGGAGGGGAATCTACCAGTAAGGTCAAAATGTTAAATATGGCAACACTGCAAAAATTTTGAAGATTTGTACAAATTTGATAGTCCGGACCTGGTATCTTTGATGGTTTCGGGGCATGTTTATAGCAGTAAATGCAAGACAGTCATTAGCTAGAATCAATCAACAAAAAAATTCCAGATCGTACAAGCCGTTCAAAAGTTATTAATAAAAAATCGATTTTCAATTGTTACCTTTAAGAGCTTATAGCTCGGTAAAGAAGGGGCATAGAGCAAAAAGTTATATGAAGTTGTTACCTTATTTTGATCCAATCTACATGATCCCAAACTTTGGACCATACCTTTTGGGACACCCTGTATAAGCAAAGCGAGGCCGCACACCGTTGCGATCCTGTGCGAACCATCCAAACAGTTTCAGTTATATATGTGGTGAGGCGACACTGAAAGCTCAGCAAAAGACCTCGAGCCCACTTGTAAGAAAAGCCTACGAGCTATATTTCGGGTTCAAAGTTGGCGATCAGGACAACACATGAGCTTTCAAAAAATGATGCCGCACTTGCTCAAAAACCTTAGCAGAACGGCTACGGGGCACATCTATGAAGTTTGGACAAAGAATATAAACCTCAATTGAGGTTTATATTCTTTGGTTTGGAGTTGTTACTTTTGCTTTAAAAAAAGTCTGGAATTTTCTAGTAAAAGCAAGCATTAAATAGTGTATTCTTATATCCCCTCATCCATTAGACTTGAACTTCATGGCTCTTTTAGCATACCTGTTCCGAAGCCTCCTGAGAAATATGATGAACCAGATAATTATGACACAGAGGAGCCAAAAGCCGGTCCAAGTTTTGAAAAGGAAGTCGTTTTTGAATGTAGTTCGTAATTTAGATCTTCCCAAAACAAAGGCACAACTGCTTGGATTTCGTTTGCAGCAGTAGAACCTTTTACACCGCAAAGAAAAATGACTTACATTACTGTTATAATTTTCCAGGTATACTGAATGAACTTGGCATATCCTATATACCTACCGAGTGGTGACTTTGACTCTTAAAACACAAGTATAAAGGCAGTTTTGTTGTTCAATGAAAACGACGGCCATCAATTCCCGTTGGTCATGCTGTAATATGAAAAAAAAAACATACCAGAACATGCGCATATTACTTCAAACATTAAACTACGAAGATCATGAGTGGAATATCTGTGCCGATCTCAAAGCAATTGCACTGCTCACAGGACTGCAGAGTGGCTTACCAAAATATTGTAATTTTTTATGCGAATGGGACAGCAGAGCCAGAAACCAACATTATTTAGTTAAAGTTTGGCCGTACTTAAAAACATTGTGCCCGGCCAGAAAAACGCCTTTAATGAACCTTTAGTAGATCAGCAGAAAGTTCATTTTCTTCTTCTGTACATAAAATTAGGGCTTATAAAGTATATGTGAAGCAAAGCTTAAAGATGGAATGTTCAGTGTACCTTAAATACGAGAACTTTTTACTACACTTTTAAGAAAGAAAAAAGGCATGACATACCTTCAAAAATATACGTAGCAACTATCCTAGGTAACAAAAAGTCGGACAACTACAAAGATCTAGTTAAATAACTTATCCAATCTCTTAAGGCCCTAGGTCACAATATGTTATTTAAGCTGCATTTTCTTCACTCCCATTTAGAATTCTTTCCTAACAATTTGGATAAAGTTTTAGCTGAGCAGGGCGAGAGATTTTACCAGCAAATTGCTCGGATGGAGAAGCGCTACAGTGGAAAATGAACCCCAAATAGCGGACTACGATTGGGTCTTTAAAAGTAAATTCGCTCCTGGCAAATACAAGTGAAAAAAGACAACCAAATAAATTGTTTGATTGTTTTTTTTTTTGATGCAATAAAAATTATATTTATCTTTCTTTAAAAACTTGTGGCTGATAAGAAGAAACCCAGTGCATATTAGAGTTTAGTATAACACAGTAGACGCAAAAAACCCAAAAAAAAATTCGGTTTAACTGTTGGAGTCTTGGTTAGGTGGATGTATTACGGCACCTGTCAATAGGAAAAAGTCCTATAGCGGAATTTGGTCGGTGGTGGGCAAGTTGAAGAGTTGACCTTTGGAGATAATTTTAAATGTGTTGGCGAGGTTATCAGGTTTCGTACCCATTGAGACTTTTGATCAGCGTGTTGAGTACTGTCAATTTGCGAAGTTCCAAAAAATTGGCCGAAACCTATTTTCCATAAAGATTATGCAGAGTCCTTTGTTTCATACTTTTTGCAATGCCATAGGAAATTACCGTGCTTTTTTCATTAAAGGAAATATTTTGCGACCTACGTGGATATATCGTGGTATTTTAATAAAATTCTTTTCCTTATAAACATCCTGGTCACTTCATAAACCTGTTTCGTCATACTGTGTCGTAACATAATCTGACTAAATATAAGAATATGCATTTCGTAAAAGAGTGGGATAGTTCTTATTAATTCTACATTTACTATTAATTACAAAAAAGTACGAAAGTACAATTTCAAAATTAAGCTGATCGTGGTTTACATAATATGACGAAACACCGCCGACTCTGGATGACAGATTGACATGGCTTGATTATTTTACACTATATTAGAGTAGAAAACTGAACAGAAATACAATTTTTATAACTTACATTAGATTTAAAAAATTAATTCTTTGACTACGTTTATACCTATAATTTTATTGGATAGAAATTTTATCCTACAATTATTATCATCCGATCTTGCCTTTAAAAGCCCCGTTTACACCAAAGTTTTTCACTAAGTTTTCCACAAGTTGCGGCAATTTGTTGCTTTTTCTACAAAATACGCAAATTTTTCTGTCTTCCATTTCTGGAAAGACAAAGATTTTAATTAATTTTGGTTTGCCGCGGAGTGTCGGTAAAGATAAAAGAAAGTTGACAACTAAAAGTGGAAGATTTGTTGCTGTGCGCTTTGCGCATGCGACTTGTTGAAAACTAGTGGAGAACTTTTCTTTTGATTTGTTTTGCAAAATAGATTAAATAATGTGTACTAAAAGTAGTGAAAAATCTGTAAAAAAAAGAAGTATTTGGAAGTTGAAAGCCGAAAAAGATCATATGTTTTATGTCAAAATGTGAGTAGATCAAAACCAAATTATCTGTAATTTTTGTTGTGGCATAAACGATTGTGCATCAAATTTCGTGACTGAATAATTTGGATCATATAAAACCTATCTGATCGACCTTATGAACATAAACGTATCCTTTGTTTTGTTTACAGTTATGAAAAACGACTTACAATTTTTAAACACTGGAAAAATATTATTAAATTAATGAAAAATACATCTTGAGAAACATTAAAACCAGTCGGTTTATTGTGCTGCATATTTTGCAACATAGATAACTTATTTTACACTGCTACTCTATTATGAAGAAATACTTTAACATATCCCTTAGTGATGTTTAAGAACTTTCATTTTACATACCTTTTTAAACTAATAATGTCTGCACCAGAATCTACCAAAACATTGATAAGTATATTCTGATGGGGATGTGTCTGAACAAATTTAAATAAGTAGTAACTATTACTGATATTTTTTCAATTTAAAGATTCGTGACAATTGTCTCTCAGTCCTTTCTTCGTAAAATATTGCTAATTTTCCTGCCTCAAGGCTACTAGTTCCGATAAATATTCAAATATAATTATGTTATCAGTTATCACGAATAAATAAAAGTTCGTCGGTTTTTAAGTAGTCTATATTTATAAACAGCTGAAATATTTCCAACCAACCAGAATATATTTTGCAAGCTTAGTATTGACATTACAATTATCTGGTAGCCCTTGTTGAACCGTGAAATATCGGTAAGGTTCAGCAATACTATTGAAGTCGTAGCTTTAAAAGTTGTTTTTAGTTATTACTTGAAAAGTTTGGAGATACATTAGCAATCAAAACATTGTGTACCTATTAACCAAGAAAGACAATGCAAATTCATTATTTTGGTATTATTATTAGTATCCTATTTTTAAAAAGAATTATTTCATTATAATTGTTAGTTACATAATCACAATATTTTTACCTAAGATTTTAAAACGGCTAGAAAGTCAAAAAATTTATTGCAAAAGTTTAGATTGGCCAAATACGTTTTACTTAATTATTATACCAGTACAAGACATTTTTGGACTTGATTGCTAGACTTTATATTTTCTGTAATAAACTATCTAGGCTCGTATTTATAATAAATTTGGTGGGTTTTTTTGGAATCACAATTAAAAATATAAAATTATTAGGTGGCCAAATTTGCTCTTTCAATGTAAACACTTTTTTTAAATCCAAAAAAACTGACCATATTTTTCAAGATTTCATAAAGAAATTTTAATCTTATATTCTAGCGGGGAAACTGGTTATCGCTCTATAAATAGTTGTAGACAAACTCCACTGTCTGCTAAAGGTGATGAATACATAGGTGCAAATTAAGGTTATTATGGACATCCTGTAAAGTGACTATTGCTATTTATGACACAAAAAGAAAAATAAATTTACACAGGTTTTTATTAAAAGAAATGAACAATAATATGGTGTGATAAGTCGATCAGCTAATCAAGTCAAAATTTACAAATATATACAAATACCTAAGATCGTACGTCGATGCCGATCTGGAAAGCTAAAGGATATTTGCCCTCGACACATTTTTTGTTTTAATTAAACTAAGGTATAAATTTTAATTACACAAATTAAATTGAATTTAATATGGTTTAGTTCAGCGAGAGTAAAAGAAATATATAAAGTATAAATAGCACTAGTACTTTGCAAATAAATTTGTCAAGTGCTTAGAAAATTTAAACATAAACTTACAAGCTTCAAACAGAAATCCGTTTACATTTTTATCAATAAGGTTTAAATTTACAAATGTAAAAAAATCACAAAAATTACCATGAATTTTGGCTCAAAAATTTACTTAAGTTTGGTAAAATAAATTATTTTTATTTAACTGAAAAAACCCGAATCGCCTTTCCGACTGCGAAGTCCATTAAGGCGTATAAATACGACGATGCTACTGCACAAATAAAAGCTGTTTTATAACACAAGAAAAAAGTCAGAATTTTTCAAATCAACATTCAAAAATTATTCACATTTTTTGGAGAATCCCGTATCACTTGTCACTTATGTTATACTTGGTTTAATTTATTAAAAAAATATTTTAAAGGTTAATTGTTCAGTGAAAAATTTACTTTATCACATTATTAAGAAAAATTGGTTCTAGCTACTGCAATCAAATTTATGTCAAAGTCTGTTTCTCTCTTAAAAGACTTATTCAAGAAAAGTTAACAACAAATTTAAATACCACCACTCCTAACTGAAGCCTGCACTACCAGAGTTTTTTAAGTCACTTTTCTTCCACACTTTATTACTTGTTACCTTTAAAGTTTACCATATGTTACGTAATAGGTTACAAAAAGACATTTTTAAAATTTGGAAAAATGTACAACTTTGTACCAAAACTTTTTATAATATAAACTGTTTAAATAAAGAGATGTGCTAGCCAAATTTCTTGGTCTAAACACAGAGAAGGTAACTAATATTACCATAAAAAACTGTATTATTTTTCTATCAAAAACTAAAAATAAAACATTTTGGTAATTATTATTCCCAAAATAAGAGAGAATTTAACGTGTTCATATCTTAAGTTTTAACCCTTCGGATAGCGGGTTGACTCAACCCATTAGACTGCCGTACGGAATCCTCCAATTTTTGTCGTCAAGAGTCGATGGCTGTGATTTTCACGCGCTTGTTTTTTGGTCGTCTGGGACGCGACCAAATCTCGAGTTATGATTGGATTTAGATCTTGCGTAGCGACACGAATAGCTCCGACGTGGCGTTACTACATCATCGCGGGTTTGTGCTGTGTACCGTCTGCGCCAGAATTTCGCAACTGGCTTTGTTTGTACATTTATTTTTAGATTAGTAGAACGGTGTTGCTTAGATTTTTTAAGAATTTTACTGGTTACATTTTTTTATTTTATAAAAAATAAGAAAATAATGTTATCCTACCTATGGCTATGGTAAAATAGCTTTCATATGTGTTTCTGCAACATATGCAGTTTGAGAGGATTTTAAGATTTCAAATAAACTTAAATATATCATGTACTAAAGCGTATTAATAGTTTATTAAAAACAAAAAAAAACAACAATTACATATTTTCTAAAACTCCAAATTTGTTGCTGATTAATAACGTTTTTTTAAATTTTAAATACATTTCCATTAAACTTAGACTAGTTTGGCTGTACCCAATATTCAATTATAACGAATAAATTGCCTGAAAATATAATTCGTAATGACTTCCTGATTTTTTGAATGCTTTATTGAATAAAATTAAAAGCAATATTTTAAATTTAAAATATAATAAAACCGAAAAAACAAACAAGTCATATGGATTCCTAATAATTTTATAAAAAAAAACTTACCAATAATTTCAATAATATGATTAAATTTTAAATTTGAAACATAATTTGTATATTTTTAATTTTTGTTGTGTAAAGGTTCGTAGATTTTTAAATAAATAGGGAAAAACAAAGGAAGTATCCACTATAAAGGACACCGCACAAAATTAATGGAAAAAATCTTTTTGTCAATTCCGTTTAAACTTTCAGAAAAATTAGTCAATGTCCTGTAGATCAAAAGTCTCCACAGGGCCAAACCTCGGCAATAGATAGTTTTGGATTTATATGGGCTCAAAGTAGATCGTTTGGGACAATTTGCACAGCAAGTCCACGGTGTGCTAAGTGAATTGCAAGATAGGCAGTCTGACTTGATCTGATAATACAGACAGTTTTTTTATTATAACAGACAGTCAGTAAAAAACTTGCCAAGTCAAAAAAAGTAAAACAAAATTGTGGACCGAACTTGGTCTAATTTCTCTGTAATTTGAGGCACCAAGATTTTTGGATAGGAACTTGACACATATTTACCGTAAGTGTTTTGGTGTTACCTTCTCTCTTTTTTCCAAGTTCAATGAATGAAAAAAGGGTAAGGAATCTCACGCCTGTTGTTTTTCTCAGTAGACCTTGCTCTGTATTGTGCCTGGTTTGGAATCTAATAGGGAAATGTGATTTTTTTTTAAACAAATCCTGCATGCGTTTTAAATTCTAAGATAATTGACCTCAAAAAGTAAGGTTTAATAGGTTTGCAAAATTCTAAAACACCCATCAAAATACGATATTACGTTCCTGTTTTAGGGCTTTTCGAGTAAAAAGGTCAAAAATTCATGTGTCCTAAAACCTACCTACATATCAAAGTTCAAGTTTCTATACCCGCGGGACTTGCCCCCATAATTTTGATGATTTAATCAATCAGTCAGTCAGTAGTAAAATCGGAGATAAGTTAGGTCAACCTTTATTAAGCCATAGAATGAACTTTTAAATAAGCCATCCACTATATGAAATTACATGATCTGCAATCAATTTTGGATTTTAATATTAGTAACAAGTAATTCCATTTTCAAATATCATTTTTACTATATGTAAATTGTTATAGTACTTTTAGATTTTATTAAAGATTCTTCCAAAAGTAATTATTGTTTTTAATCGTAATTTGTTCTCTAATCTGAGATGTCGTAGAACAATATTTTCTACGAATCTGATGAAACAAATAAAACAATAATATTGGAGAATCTAATAAATATTTGCAATATAGTAAAGTAAAATTAAAAATATCTTCGTACAGTTTCGCAAAAAAACATTTATAGTAACCTTATTATAATCTTACATTAAAAAGTATACACTTACAGGTCCGGATTTAAAGGGGAACAGGCTGGGCAGCAGCCTAGGGCCCCCACAAAAACCTCCCCAACGTAATATACTAATCCGCTTGTTGAGAAAATTTATTTATTTATTTATTTTATGCAAATATATATTTATATTTAAATATATATTTACACTATAAATTCAACATATTATATTATATAAGTGGAAAATGCACTGGTGTTTGGAAAAACAATTCAGAACACAATGAGTTTGTTACGCGCAAGCCCAGTCAAATAAACCACGGTTGTTTATTTTACTGGGCTTGCTCGTGACCGTACAATAACCGGTTTTTTGCGGGGTTGAAACAAACCCCATAAGTTGGCGTTGTGAATTCCTTGTGTCGGTCACTCTCCAAATTTTGTGACAAAAGCGGCAGCCGAGTGTTGTCCTACTGCGATAGCAATTTTTGATTTCTCACTCCATGTGATTTTTATTTCCTCTATATATAGCAGATGTTTCCAAACTTTTTTCCCTCGTAGATCACTTTCAAAATTTTACTGTGTAGGTGGACCTCCCCAACGTAATACACTAATCCGCTTATTGAGAAAATTTATTTATTTATTTATTTTATGCAAATATATATTTATATTTAAATATATATTTACACTATAAATTCAACACATTATATTATATAAGTGGAAAATTCACTGGTGTTTGGAAAAACAATTCAGAACACAATGAGTTTGTTACGCGCAAGCCCAGTCAAATAAACCACGGTTGTTTATTTTACTGGGCTTGCGCGTGACCGTACAATAACCGGTTTTTTGCGGGGTTGAAACAAACCCCATAAGTTGGCGTTGTGAATTCCTTGTGTCGGTCACTCTGCAAATTTTGTGACAAAAGCGGCAGCCGAGTGTTGTCCTACTGCGATAGCAATTTTTGATTTCTCACTCCATGTGATTTTTATTTCCTCTATATATAGCAGATGTTTCCAAACTTTTTTCCCTCGTAGACCACTTTTAAAATTTTACTGGTTTCGGTGGACCCTTGCTGCCACATTTCTACCATATTCCCAAAACTCGTCAAAAGATGTAAAGATCCAACCCTTAATTCGGAGTGGTAAAATTTAAAAAAAGTATATTTTTTCTATTTTATTTATTAAAATAATATGTTTACAAATAACATACCGTAACTTTAACAATGCAAATCAACATTAAAAAAATGCTATCCTTTGCTATTAAGTCTACTAGCTCATTAAACTTTAGTCCTGTATGTGTTTTGACCCATATGAAAAAGATTTGTTTTCTACGCAATGTTATTCGGCGCAGCAATTTTCTTATTTCCCATAATATTGGATTGTCTTTATAGTTCCAGGATTTATTGTTCTGCAAGGCTTTAAGCACGGACATAGAGTCGGACAGTATAACAAAGTGGTGATAATTAGAGTCGACTATAAATTTAAGAGCTTCGCAAATTGCTATGGCTTTACATGTGAAAATGCTAAGGTTATTGTTAATTTTAAATTTAAGTTCGATATTAAGTTTTGTGATATACACTCCAGCTCCCTAATCATTAAATTGAGAAATTTCAGATTTTAAAATAGTAGCATTTAGAGCATTGTTGTCGGTAAAGGGTGGAAATATAACATTGATGTCTTGAAAAGAGCTATGGTACTCATAATCGGTGGGGTTAAAGGGTTCAACGAGATTAAGGATGACATTAAAATTTCGAAAAGCCTCGCAGAGAAGAGGTGAATTTTTATGTAGCCAATATTTGTTAGTTAGATCATATGCATTTAATTTTGATATATTGGTAAGTAATTCGGTTTTAAAAAAGGCTTGTTTAAGTAAAACTTAATGTTATCGCTCCTGCGTAAACACAGAGGAGGTTCTAGAGCTTCAACTAAAAGAGCTTCTACTGGAGAGGATATCATAGCTCCCAAACAGACTCTAAGAGCTTTGCTTTGTATACGATCAAGTTTTGTTAAATAGGTTTTACAAGTAGAGCCATATAGGAAGGTTCCATAATCTAGTACTGACCTAATATACGATTTGTAAAAAACTAAAGATGTATGTACGTCACATCCCCACCAAGTTTTTAAAACAGATCGTAGGAAATTAATGCCTTTATCACATTTTACTGCAAGTTGACTGATATGTTGATTCCAAGTAAGTTTTTTTTATCCAGAGCAATACCTAAGTACTTAACCTCTTTTTTAGCAGGTATAATTTTATTTTGTAAATTAATGTGATTTATATTGGGAGTGTTGTAAAGATACAATAGATGATTTTTTCAGAAGAAATGTCAAAACCATTTTTAATAGACCTTTTTTAAAATTTTTTAAATTAAAAAAGAATTTTTTAAAACAATAGTGTTTTTTAAAAAAAAAAACCTTTTTTTTTTTTTTTGTTCCCAAAAATTTTTATTTTTTTTTTTTTATAAATACAGAAATCGTCGGCATACTGCACTATTTTATACCAGTTATTAATGGATATCCGCTTTTAAAGATTAAATAGTAAGGGGGAAGAACTGCCCCTTTTGGGGTAAACCAGAGAAAAGGGGTATTTCCCCCCAAACCCTTTTACTTTTTTCATTTTTTGGGGAAAAAAGACACATCTATTTTTGGGGAAAATTTAAAAATTGAGTAACATATGTGGGGGTATTTGAAAGTCATTGGCCATCTTATATTCCAAAATCGATAAATTCACAGAATCATATGCACCAATCTAGAATTTCGTTTCTTTAAAATACCAATTTTGTGGTGGAATTTATTTCAAATTTTATATTTTATTTATATGAAAATATTAGCTTACAATTTGAAAGAGACCTGACTTACATAAAATAATAACTAAATTAAAAATAATAATAATAACATGACTACGGTACTGACAACTGTTAAAAAAAATCATAGCCGAATATGCGCCCCTCAGGTATCTGCGTCCTTGGCGGGCGCCCATTTCCCCCCGCCTAAAAAACCCCCGTATTGAAGGAAAAAAAAAGGGGGAGCTCCCCCGTAAAAAAAATTTATCGAGCCATTGAGTGCTATTTGGGTTTTTTTGGGGATGGGTTTTTTTTTGGGCATTCCCCTTTTTCTTGTGACCATAAAGTAGAGGAAGGAGTGTTTTTATTTAATTTGGAGCACCAATTTCCCCAAATTTTTCCCCCGGCTTTTTTTTTAAAAAAAATTTTTGTTTCAGCTTAAACCCCTTTTTTTCATTTTAAAAAAAAATTTCCCCCAAAATAGGTTTTTTTTTTTTATTCCGTCAGAGTTTGTTTACGCTTATGAATTTGATTATCGCATGTTACCGGGTCCCACTATGGGGGGGGGCGGTCGAGGGTTTTAAAAAAAGGCTTTTTTAGACAGGAATGCAAATTTTTTTTGCTGATTCATTTATACAGTTTTTTAAAAAAAAAGTATTTGTGTTTTTTTATCTGTAAAAACGGGGGGAAAATTTAAAAAAATTTTTTGCTCAATATAAAGGGTGTAAATATGTTCTATAGTTTTGTGGCGGATCCATGTTTTAGTTTGTTTTTTTTGGGGTTCCCCTTTTTTACTTTTTGGAAAAAAAAAAAAATAAATTTAGAATTAGAACTAAAATTGCTTTAAAAACCCCCTTTTTTAAAATTAAACAAAATTTAACAAACTTTTGAAAAAAAAACATTACAATCATTAAAAAGAGACAATACCTTTAAAAATTCTTCCTGCAGATAAAGGTAATGCAACAGTAATAATAGACTGTGATATGTATGAAAAAAAAATAATGTCTCTTTTAAATGATGGTAATTATACAAAAATAAACAATGATCCAACTGAAAATTGAAAGACAAAGTTAAAATTTTTTTAAAAAAAACATAAAAACACTTTACATATAGGGGAAAGATTTCCACCCCCATAACAGAAAAACCCCCACATTTTTATGGGGTCCAAAAATAAAAAAAACCTGTTCCTTAGTCCTAAAAGTTATTAAAAAACACCTACACACCCATTAAAAAATTTTTTTTCTTACTATTTTAGATCCTTTAGAAAAACAATACGCTAAAAATTTAAAAATTCCCAACATTTTCTAGAAAAATTAAGACACTTTGGGACATCCCCCCTTTTAATAACACCTTGGTAATTTTTTATGTTGAAAATTTATTCACAAATGTTCCTTCGAAAAAACATTAAATATTGTTAGAAATAAATTAGAAAATGATGTCCACCTTGGCGAAAGAACCAAACTAAACATAAATTCTATTCTTGAATTATTAATTTTTTTCGTAAAAACAACATATTTCCAATATAACACTGACTTTTAAAAAAAACTTCTGGCATGGCCAGGGGTTTTCCCCCTTTTTCACCTTTAAAAGGGAATATTTTTAATTTTTAAAAATTTTTAACCCCAAATTTTTTTCAAAATCAAAATTTTAAACCTTTAGTTTGGGGAATATATAGATGACATTTTTTCTATTTACCAACATGACGAAAAGGTCTAAAAAATTTTTTTTAAAAAAATTAATATCAAAAACCCCCTATTCATTTCACTTTAGAAAAAAACAAAACTCACAACTTTTTTTCCCGATATTCTAAAAAAAAAGAGAAATAATTTCGGGAAAACCCAAAAATTTTCAAAAAACCCCCACATACCAACGATCTTAAATTTTAACTCTAATCACCCAATAATGGAAAAAAAGGGTTGAAAAAAATTTTTTTTATAAAATTTAAAAAAAATTTGTTCTGATCAAAACAAAGAAAAAAGAAAAAAATTTTTAAAAGATATTTTAGTTCAAAATAATTATCCTCTTGATTTTATAAATAAAAAGTTTTTTTAAAATTTTAAAAAACCCAAAAATTTAAAAAAATCAAAAAAGACCTGTTACAAATCTATTTTTACCATATTTTCCCCGGTTATCAAATAAAATTAACGAATAGGTAACAAATTTAATATTCGCTCTATCTTTAAAACACAAAACACCATTAGACCCCAAAATAACAAAAACAAAACCATACAAAAATAAACGAAAACACAAAAAAATATTTATAAGACCCCTTTTTGAATGTAATAAATTTTATATAGGTGAAATTTCCCCGACCATTAGCCAAACCCATAAAAGAACATAGAACATATATTAAAAACACAGAATTCCACAAATCAAAAATCTGTCAACACGCATTTGATAATAACCACATAATAAACTGGAATGCTTCTAGCATTATACAAAGGGAAAATTTTCAAAAAAAAAAAATAAAGGAAAGTGCATTTATTTTATTAAAAAAAAAAGGTGTGTAGCATAAATATCTGTTAGTTTAAATAATACATGGTTACCTATGCTTGATGCTGGTAAATTCGGTAAATTTAAAAAACAATTAACACACCATACCACCCCCCTTTTTTGGTTTTTTTTAAAAACTATACTTTCCCCAAAAACCTATTGTATTTTGGACAAAACGTCATTAAAAGTTAAAAAACTAACAAATTTCCTAAGTTTTGAGACCAAAAATTTTTTAAAAATTTTGTTTAATTTTTTTTTTTTGTTTAAATTTCTTGATAACGGTGGCCGACTTGCCACCGAAACGTAGATTAATATTTGTGTTTTTTTGGGTTTTTTTGGGGGGTTTTTTTTTTTTTTGTTGCAGGCGATTTTGCAAGTTCATGGGGGGTTTTAGGGGGGGAAAGGGCCAGCCCGCCCCCGGGGCCCGGACCAAGAGGGTCCCATTTTCCAAAAAGTAAAAAGGCAGTAACCCAAATAAAACAAACTAAAAAAAAAAGGGGGTTTTTCACATTCCAATCTGCTTTTTTAGTGTTCCTTTTTTTTTGGGGGAAAAATTTTTTCCCTTTGGGTTGGATTGGATAAACTAAGAGTCATAAAAATTTGGGAAAAAAGGTCTGAACCAAGGGGGTCAGAATCAGTGTGCCATGTAAAATTATTAGATATATGGGGGGGAAATAAGATTTAAATCAACGACTGATTTTACCCCCGGGCCCGCATCGCCTGGTCGGTGACCATTATTTAAAATAACCATGTCATTGTTATCAATAAAATTAAGTATTTGATTTCTCATTGGGTCGTTTTTATGTGAGCCCCAAACACCACTGTGAGCATTAAAGTCCCCACAAATTAAATAAGGAGTAGTAATTTGAGCAATAATTGAATTCCAATCACTTGGATTTTTTTTATATTAGGTGGTCTATATATAGATAGAAAAATTACATTTTTATTGTTAATATTTATAACAACACCACAAACTAAAATACCCGTATTAAAATTTTTTAAAACATTGATGGTCCGAAAACTAATGTTTTTGAGAAAAAGGGTGGGGGCCCCTTTGCCATCTGCCCCATTTTTCTGACAATTTTAAAAACCCTTTTTTAAAAAATCGCCCCGCCCCTTTTTTAACCAAGTTTTCCTAGTTTTGGGGATGTCTATATCCTTTTGATATAGGAAACCCCCCGGCTTTTTTTTTTTCAATTCAGATTGAAAATTTCCCAAACAAAAAATTTTTTAGACTTTTTTTTTCCCTAACCCATTATGCTTGAGTCGAAGAAGACGATTTTGCAATTTCAAGCAAACCTTTTTTAATAACATCTACTTTTAAACCTTTTAACTCTTCCAATGTCGTTATTATCGTCGTTGTTAGGTTTATTATTATTAACATTATTTGGTGTAAGGGGTGTAGCTGGACCAAAGACAAAGGGAAACATGCTGCTAGGTATGGGGGGATGTATTATGTTTTTTTTTTTTTTAAAATTTTGCTCAGTAGTAAGAACGTACTAGGTCTCGGTTGTGATAAAAAAAAGTTGAAGTTCTGGTTACTTTTTTTTGGGATTGTGTACTTGACTCCCCGGTATTAGGAAATTTTTGGAAAATTTGTGTTGAATTATCTTATTATTAAGAAAGGCCCCAAAAAAATTAATAGTAGTTAAAAAAACATAATAATTTGTAACACTGAGTAACCCTACCATAGTATGTGTCAACTGGAAAAATCACGCTATCAATACTTATTTCCTCCGACAATATGTTACCTTCGGGAAAATTAATAGTATTGTTTGTTTTTTAACTATTATTGGTGTATTATCCCATCTTTAAACACCTTTTTCGTAAATCTTTTAATGTTTAGGACCCCCTGGATGATTTAATGTTTTGCAAAATGTAAGTTTCGTCAAAAAAAGTGTCAACACCTTTAATTAGACCTTTTGTTTCTAATAGGTGATTAGGTATAAAAGCACGTAGTTTTGCCTGTTCCAAACAACTATTTTTGAGTAAGTCATTAGCATTTTTTGGGGATTGTAGCTGAACTCTAACTCTATTTTTACCAACAGATTTAATTTCTAAAATATTTTTTATTAATATTTTGTGCAAAATATCCCCCCGTCTGAGGGG
>JAHBCN010001906.1:0-104102 GCA_019359885.1 Listronotus oregonensis
CAACTTGATTAAACAATTTATAAGGCATTTGTAGAAATTCAACATTATATATCATGAATGCCTTAAAATCAGTGTGAAAAAGATGTTAATTAGGCTTAAATTACTAGTGATGAGCGAGACCGGTCTTGGTCTTGCGGTCTTGGTCTTGGTCTTGCAGCAAGACCAAGACCGGAACAAGACCAAGACCCCTTCCCCTTGCAAGACCAAGACCAAGACCGAGGTATGCAAGACCAAGACCAAGACCAAGACCGAGGGTGCAAGACTACGCAAGACCAAGACCAAACCTGCAAGACTTTTTGCACTTTTGTCACTTTTTTAAATTATAATATTAAATTTTTTTATATTCAATATACAGAGGTATTTCATACAGACATGACAAAAAATGTGTCGAGAACTGCCTAAAAAGGCGATTATTTTATAAGTAACAGGTTTTTTAATAAAATAATATTTAAACCGTACTTCGTTTTTTTGAAATTTCTAACAACGATAACTAGTAGATTCAGTAACATGTTTAAAAAAATAATAAGATTGTGACTCAATGGTCCGACAAAGCTCGATATCTCCAAAACCTTTTTACGACAGAGAAAAACTAGAAGTACAAAAGTTATTGAATCTGAAAATTACTTACCTATTCCTAATTTTTTTTTTTTAATTAGCTATCTAGTGATGCCACTTACAGGGTGGATAAAAAAATTTCCCAAAAAAATCCAGAAATACATTATTTTTGTGCCACACTGTAAGAGGTGGCATCATTAAATTGCTCCTTTAAACTAAGATATAAATGTAAAAGGGGTGGTTCAATAAAAAATATATTTGTCATGTCATATAGGAATACTTTTTATTTAAATGAATTTTAAATTTTACTTCTGCTTTAGACGGAAAAGTCAAAACAATGCAAAAAGTATAATGATGACGTCATTTCTGTTAAAACCTAAAATGATAGTTAAAAAACCATCTACGTCTACATTGTACCTATATGACAGTTCAAGAATTTTCAGTCATAATATACAGGGAAGCGATTTTTTTAAACGAATTTTTTGCCATAATTTTTCTATTTTAGGTTAAAAGCTAAAAATAAAGAACTTTTCCTGAGTGGTAGTGGATTCTTCGGAAAATTCTGAAATAGAAAATAATTTTACATTTTACTCCCTTTTTTTCTATAATTTTTGTATATTCAGTTTTTTACCATTATGAACGGTTTGGGAGATATCGAGCTTTGTCGCACTATCAACCCACCTTGTATATTATTATGCAGAATGTTTATAAAATATTTGTACAAATTTGGACGGCAAATGTTTGACTAATTTGAACATAAAAAGTTTATTTGAACTGAAAAGCTTCCTAAATAACTTTTTTTTTTAATCAGAAACCAATGTTTACATATCAGAATCATTTTCACATCTGGCCTCTGCCCTCAGAGTACTCAGTTTTGTATTTGCTTTAATTTTATATGCTCCTTTAAAGAAAATTTAAATATTTCCTCTCACTAAAATGAAGCGCTATAAATAAATAAACCCCTACATTAAAAATATCCTTTTTAATCAAATAATTTAAATGTACATGTAAGGTTAAAATTAGTATATTTTAAAATTTTAAAGCAAAAAATATAGTTTCCATCTTTATTTATTTGTAAACATTAAAAAAATTAATATATTTTATTCAAGATTGCTGAGTTTAAATTATTAATACTACCAAAAAAAGCAAGACCAGCAAGACTCTTGCAGCAAGACCAAGACCAAGACCAAGACCGGGTGGTTCAAGACCAAGACCAAGACCTTCTTTGGGCTTGCAAGACCAAGACCAAGACCAGACTTGCAAGACCAAGACCAAGACCAAGACTAGCCCGGTCTTGGTCTTGGTCTTGCTTTGCTCATCACTATTGATTACCGTTATTTTTTTTCTTAATCTGAATATTTAATTTTGTTTCAAAGTTTCCATTCTTTTAAATTATTTTTTTGTGCCAACTATTTCCTCTCCATTATGTGTATATTAAAATATAATGTGTAATGTCTTTTCAGCTACAATTTCAACATAGTTTTGTTCCTAAAATATTATTTTTTGTTAGCCTGCTGTGATTTAAAGTAATAAAGTTCAAATAAATCGCATAGAATACTAATATGATCCATAATGTGTTATATTTTTGAAAAGAGAATTTAAAACGCCATCTTCTAAGTTTAAAATATACAGAGTGATCCACTTAAAAAAAAAGAGGTTAAATCCAATACTTTTTTACCTGATTCCGGATACTTTTAAAAACGACAGATTATTCAACAATTATTATAAAGAAACTTTTGTATAATATGACATTGTTTTGTATTTCTTTTTACTAAGAAAATATAGGTTCATTCTGAAATTAACTGTTTTTTGATTCTCTCCCGCATTTCTTCAGCTGGAGAAAATTTTTAAATTTTAATTTTACCATTTTAAATTTTACCCAAAAAGAGCACAAGACAGCTATTTTACTTTTTGGTAGCACCTGTAATTACGGATAAACGCTATAAAAGTGTCGAAATTGGGACACCTTGTACACTAAAAATGCCGCCGTGAAAAATTCTACTTAGGTTTAAAATACGTTTCTTAATGAACTGCAGTGTTTATTTTGGTTCTGCGAGTGATTATTTTTATAAACCCGCTTTAGAAACAGTTTTAAAATAATGCATTTTAATTCTCTAATTATAACCTTGCCCTAACCAATTTTGAAATTTGATATTTTAACAATATATCTTTTTTTTACTCTGTTGTCGTTACCTACAAAATGTTTGTTGGCAATGTTACATATTTATGCATTTGCAAGTTCAGAAAGATAAAAATAAGTTCAATGATCCTAAATTTAAGTTAAAATAAAAAGCGAATAACAAAACAAAAAATAACCAGAACTAATTTTTCTAAATAATTAATCCAGAAAGTTTGGAATTTTTATTAAGAAGATAAAAATTCCCCCGCAGTTATGTTAGAAGTTTATACAGGGTGTCCGAGAAAATGTGTAAAATCTTCCGGATATAAAAAAGAATTCTACAAGTTTATTTAAGCTTATTTCGGATAAGCCTCCCCTTTAGAGAAATTGGCTCCCAAAAGCTCCTTTGAGAGCCAACGTTTGTTATGTACCTATAACTATTGACCAAAAATTCAGTACTCTTCATTTATGTCGCTAACATAATAATTTCAATAAAATGTTAAAGTTTTAGTTTAAAACTTTGTAGGATGGTTCAACATGTGCTCCGTAAAGTCTGATATACTCGCGAGCACAACGAATTGAGACAATACCTGTTTTTCCAAACTTAGGGGACTTACAGTGTAAATAAAGTGACGTTTTAGGATTAGCGACATAAATGATGAGTTCTTAATTTATAATTAATAGGTAAAGGTTTTTAAAAAGGTTGTCCAAAGTTCTTATTATTGATAAGAACTTGGAACTGGTTGCACAATAGTTATTTGTGCAACATTTGAGAGAAACACTATTTTTCATAACGAGCAGATTTCTGCGAAATGAGCAAAGCGAGTTCCGCAAAAGAATGTGAGTTAAAAAAAAATAGTTTCCCAACGCGTTTTACACTTTTTTTTTAATTTTGAATATCATATGATTCTTTTTAATTTTTTTTTAAATTTTGACATTTAAAGTGACACTTTTCAAAACTTATTGACGTCAATTATCTTACTTTTCTTTACCAGTTGCGAAAAATTTTACTTTTTATAACTAGTTATGAAAACTGACAATTGACAACGTCAATGAGTTTTAAAAGTGTCACTTTAAATGTCAAAATTAGAAAAACAAATTAGTATCAAAACAACATCAAAAGTAATCCTAATCATTGAAAACCCCTTTCTTCAAAAAAATTTTTTTTTGTTGCCAGTAACCTGATTCTTGTAGGAAGCGTTTTGTGCTATTTTCCTTTTTTACGGCTAATTTCGCCAGTCAAATGTTTCACTTGAAATTATTAATTTAAATCTAGTCAATCTTGATAAAGACAGAATAGTAAATTTTAAATGTCAAAGGCTAGTTTTCACATAAATCGTTAACTAAAGTAAAAAGTCGAAAAAGTAAGACTTAACACAATGGTGCACCTGTCCATTATTCTCAAAATGTTCAAGAGATATTAAGCCGTTTTTCCAACCAATAGATCGGTAGTGGAGGACCTATTTTTTGGCCTCCTAGGTCTCCGGATCTCAATCTATTAGACTTTTGGCTTTTGGGTTATCTGAAAGATACGATTTACCATGTCCTTACCAAATAGTGAAGATGATGTTATTGTTCGCATTTATGAAGCTGTAGCACAAATTAAAAACGAAACAGTAAGCAGTGTAGATAACAATTTTATTCGCCGTGTGCACGCATGCCTTGAAGACAATGGTGAGCATTCCAAACACTTTGCTTTTTGTAAATTAAATGTTTTTGTTTTTTAATGTGTTTAGTTAATAAATGATTTCAATTTGAACATTTAATTTAATTTTAGAAAATTGCTTTATTTTATTATATTTAAGCTGGCCATAATTTTATAAGGAGACATTTTTTGGAATTTTGAGTGATTTTTGTTTAATTTTTGGTTGTAGAGTCTACTCCCAAATGGTGGAGATTTTTTTGGGACACCCAGTATAATATATTTGTGCCAATTAAGGTCATCCTCAAAGGTAATGGCCGGCAAAGTTTAATTATGTTTTTTTCGGCACAGCTTTGCCGCTCAAAAGTTAAACAAATATTTTTTTTCGAAAAAAATAAATAAAGAAAAAGTTTCTCATATATTCGTTACTGTATGTATTTATAACCCACTATGTCAATAACCGATTTTTAATAATATTTGCCTACTTCCAGCTGGCCTGACGACAAAAAAATGGGAACCAACGACTTAATAATACGGGAACATATATCGTTAAGCTTTTCAATCAGACATAAACAAAAAATATACTTTCGAGTTCGAATAAAATATCAACAGGCGAAATTTCTAGGATGGAACAGTGCCAAGTTGAATATTTTATGGCAACAGGTATTTCCGTAATTCGAAGTTTTTATGTCAAATGTCGAAACAAGGCTTAAAAAAATTAAAGATTTAAAAAATTACTAGGATTTAAGTGACTTTTCACTTAAGTGTTTAAAAGGCTTGATGCATTAATAATCTAAACAAAGCCTAATTCTAAAAGGGTCATTCATTAATTGCGCGAGACAATTTTGGCGATTTTTTGACCCCCTCTCACCCCTCGGTGGGATGTCGTGAGATTTCCCTCAACTCCCTCCCCTCCTAATCACACGTGAGATTTTTCAAAATGCCTATTTTTAGTGTAAATTCGTTAATCTGTGGATTTATTAAAAAAAACATAATATGCCTAATTAATAAGAAACTGTGTATTTCCTTGAAAGTGTAAGACAATGTTATAGTTTCAATAACACTAGAATCCTGGACTTCCATTGTCTTTATTTGTTAATTGTTACACAACGTTTCGGTTAGTGATGTATCGCCAACCGTTTTCAAGTGATAACTAAAAACTATTTTTAAAAGTTACGACTTATATACTACCCCTTGTTCACCGAAGCTTGACCGACTTTTCACGGTTCAGCAACGGCTGCCAGATATTTGGAATATCGATGCAAGGCTTGCTAAATATATTTTTGTTGTTTACAATTATTACAGCTTCTTTAAATTTTCTTTTCTTTTAATGGGTTTCTTTATGAATGGTTTTTGCTTCTGACCATTGTATGCGGTGTTGTTTTGACCAAGCGTGTTCGGCAATTCATGTGTTCTTTAACTCTAACCTCAAGTGGTCTCTTTGTTTCCCCAATGTATACCTCACCACATTTACAGGGAATTTGGTAAATACAGTCATTATTTGAAACATTGTTGTCTGGTCTCGTCTTAGTAAAAATACTTCTTAGAGTAGTTTGGGATTTAAATGCGGTTTTAATATTATACTTATTCTCGATTCTGCGAATCTTTTTTGAAGTTCCTTTAATATATGGAATTGTCATAAATATTTGGTCGTGGGGAGTGTCGTTCAAATTAGAGTTTTTTGTCTTATTTTGATATTTTTCGATTGTTTCCTTTATTAGTTCCTTACTGTATCCGTTCTGCTTAATATCCCTAGTTATGTTACCTATTTCCTCTTGCAGGGATTCCCTACTGTTACATAAGGTCACTGCACGATTATATTAAGTACGTATAACCCCCTGTTTGGTTTCGTTAGAGTGATCAGAGTTCTGGTGTAAATATTGTCCAGTGTGGGTAGGCTTTCTGTATACCGAGGTTTGTATATGTCCATTATTTCGTTTGACTAGAACGTCGAGGAAGGTAGAGCTGAATTTTGCTCCTTCTCCATTGTGAATTTAATACAAGGTCTGAGGCAATTTAGATGCTTTAAGAAACCTATAAGTTCTTCTCTTCTGTCCATACAATAAAAGTATCGTCCAACTGCAAACTTTGGTTTAATCAGTTTTAATTGAATTGGAAGTCAAATTTAGGTATTTAAACGGTTTTCAATTTCAGATATCAAAGAAATTAAAAAAAATGTTTACAAAACATGAGGCTACAGTATGATTTCATCATGCATTCCTTCTTATTGCTAATGCTCCTTACAGGTTGTCCAAATTTAACGTAAAAAAACAATTCTCAGTTTTGCACCATGTTAAGCCTAAAACTAAAGTCTAAATAAGAAATTGTACCACGGTGCCATTACCAAAGAAAAAAGCTACAGTTTAATTTTTTTTAACGAAACTGATGTATCGGTTAGCAAGAAAATCAACTTTAAAATTGAGCATAATTTTTGGTTGTTCGTTTCTTTTGCGTGCCAGTGTATATACAGGGATGCGCAAAAGTCCGGAATAAAATTAATATCTTTTTAACCAGTAACTTAGGAAAAAAACGCTGAAACACGTCAATTGATTTTAAATTGTACGCATTTTTTGGCAATAAAATGAAATATTTTTTTAACCCCTTAGCTGCAACCCTTCCCAACTTTTTTTTCAAATGCAAATCTATATCGTGTATGGGCTCATTGAAAAGCTCGTAAAAAATGGAATCTGACCATACCATTTCTTTTTTTAAACCTATGTGGTTACCAGGAAATGAGAAAAAATCTTTTAAAAACAAAAAAGTTAGAAATACCTACTTAGTGCTATCTACGGGTGAATTAACGTTGCAAATAAACAAATAAAGTGGCATTCAGCATTGATGATGAACACTGCTCAACAACTGCTAAGGATCGTCAGTACCCAGTTTTTAAAAGTTTACAAATTTTAAGAACAGACCAACCTGGGCAGGCAGCACAACAAATTTTATTGATTATGTGTAAAAGTGATAACGTAATCTAGAATCAACATTCTTTGGAACTTATTTTTTTCAGAAAAAAAATACACATAAAATTAGTTATAATCCCAAGCAATTGTTGAGCAGTGTACTTCAAAAAGAAAAAAAGGTTGTTAAATTTTTTGTATCCAAATTTAATTCCCTGGGGATATCTGAAAGACAAGGTTTATCAAAATAGGCCGGCTAATATTGAAGATCTAAAAAACAGAATTAGAGTGGAATCACGTAACATACCGGCTGAGGCCATTCGGAATTCCGTAGACGGGTTTTACCATCGCCTAGGAGCCTGCCAAGTAGAGGGTGGAGGGCATTTTCAGCATCTGTTACGTTAATTCACCCGCAGATAGCACTAAGTAGGTATTTCTAACTTTTTGTTTTTAAAAGAGTTTTTCTCATTTCCTGGTAACCACATAATTTAAAAAAAAAGAAAGGGTATGGTCAGATTCCATTTTTTACGAGCTTTTCAATGAGCCCATACACGACATAGATTGGCATTTGAAAAAAAAGTTGGGAAGGGTTGCAGCTAAGGGGTTGAAAAAAAAATGTTTCATTTTATTGCCAAAAAATGCGTACAATTTAAAATCAATTGACGTGTTTCAGCGTTTTTTTCCTAAGTTACTGGTTAAAAAGATATTAATTTTATTCCGGACTTTTGCGCATCCCTGTACTTCTACAAGTCTACCAATACTGGACAGGATAATTGAGCTTGGCTTGCTATGCTAAACTATATGCGGTATTTAAGAATCACTGTATTTATTATTTTGTAATTTTTAGGTGGAATGTAAAATCTCAAATTTAGAATAGTTATTAACCAAAAAACTGACTTTGCTTTAATTTAAAACATAATAAGTTTAAAATAATCTCATTAATTATAAGATAAGGCACGTCTACTTGCTCTTCAGGCCCCTGAAAGTAATGCTTGGATTAACGCACTTCCATCTTCGTCCTTGGGAAATTTGTTAGACAACAAAACATTCCATACTTCCATCGCTCTTAGACTTGGTCTGCCTGTGTGTGGAGAGCACACCTGCGTTTGCGGCGAAAATGCTGATATTTATGGCCACATGGGTTAAGCTGCAAAAAAAGCGCAGGGCGTTCTTCTAGACACAGTCAGATAAATGACATTATCAAAAGAGCTCTGATTTTAGCTGAAAATCCTTCTGTGTTAGAGCCTCTTGGAGTTTGCAGAAGCGATGGAAAACGGGTAGATGGAATGACCTTAATTCCCTGGAAATATGGAAAACAATTACTTTGGGACGCTACTTGCAGCCATACACTTGCAAAATCCTATCTGGACAAAACTTCTAATTTTGTAGGTGCACTGCTCGTATTGCCGAGAATAAAAACATCTAAAATATAAAGAGCTTGAAGAACGCTTTATCTTCATTCCTTTTGCTGTTGAAACTTTTGGTCCTTTGGGTGATGAGGCTAAGGGTTTTATTAATGAAATTTGCAAAAAAATACAATGCAAAAAATCTCGAATTTTTATTATCCAAAGAATTGGTTTAGCTGTGCAACGGGGTAATGCAGCATCGGTACTAGGAACAATCCAGGAAGACCTAGGACTTGATGAAGTTTATAATTTTTAAATATAGATTAAGTTATTTATTTAATTTAAGAATATTGTTATTTCGTATAAGGTATTATTAATTTAAAAATAAAATCTCGAACTATCAGAAAAAAAAAATAATAATAATTATTATTGGAACTTGTTTCATATCGTAAACAAAATACAGGGTGTTCTTCCGTGCATGACATCGATGGATATAGACTTAATTATAACCAGAAAAATTGTCACATACCAAGATTGATTGAAGACATACAACTCTTTTATGCGTTTGACTAATGGTCTGGAAGTTTTTCCTATTTAAAATGTATACACTCACAGGGAATAAATAACATTCTGGTGTTTTTGTTATTATTTATTAGAATTCCATTTATCCAAAATTTGTCAAAGTGCTTTTAAATACAAATACAAAATAAACCGAAAGGCATCTCTTATTTTAACAAAAAAAAATCTGTTAAAAAAAAGTGCTCTTATTTTATAAAAACACTAGTCAACAAATTTAAACAAAAAATGAAACTGATGTTATAATGGCTGTACGGGGAGTTTAAAGCATCCTAACTGCAAATTCACAATTAAAATTTTCCACCCCGTATAGATCTTTAGTTATTTTTATTGCGTTATTTTTGGTTCTAGTGGGTTGAGACCTCGTGGTTGAGGTGTCATTCCTAGAAAACCCCACGCGGCATTGCCAGATTACCCTGAGGAGAAAAAGTAAATTGGCAAAATCAAAAATTTTACGAGTTAGGAAGCTTTTACCATCATTTTCACATTTGGAGGCCAAAATGAACAAAAGACTGCATTTTGCATTACAGATGCAAATTGGCTGTAAACTAGGGTATTTGGTTACCTTTGCTTCATGTTGATGTAATAACAAAAACCTAAAATTACCTCGCCATACAGAATGTCCTACCAAAGTTGTATTACCTTTAATTATTATTTTATATAAGTTTAAGGTAATTTTTAAAATTAATTTTATTTTAAATACGTTTACAGACTTGCCACCAAAATGTTTAATGGTATTTTTTTTATTTTAGAAGAATTTTCAGTTTGTTTCAAGCGATCTGCAAGTTCGGATGGGTCAATCGATTCTGCGAACGCACATAATCCATACCAGGGTATCATTACCCTGGTCCCAGGGTATGGATACCCTGGGACCAGGACCTAAGTGATCCCATCTAGCGAATAATAAAAAAAATTTTTGATACAATTGCATTTTTGCAACATTTTCCAAATATCCAGAAAAGTTTGTCAACAAACTATAACTAATATTCTTTCTATAAAAAAATATAATTTGTAAAAATTTATACATATAAATAAAGTAACATTAAAATAAAATGGGTATAAAATTCGTAAAGCAACAGGTTTTTAAATAAATGTTTGTTGTGTTTGGCACTTACCAGAGAAGAAACTTTTATCCAATAAATTCAAGCATGATATACATCAAATTTACGACTTTTTAGTTAAAAATAATTTTAAAAACACGCAATATACAGTGTATACATCCATAATTATAGTGTTTTTTTAAACTTTTACAACACTTATATTTGCAAAAATGTGATCAGAAAAATTACTTATTACTATTACACAAATAGTTTTCATCATTTTTTATTTAGAATATTATTGTTGAATTTTTTTTCAAACGCTGAAGAAATATTTTTCGAAATGCGAAAATTTCGCGAATACGCGGCGCGCTGATTTTCCGTTCGTTCGAAGTCTCTCGCACAGGGAAAATTCGAACTGTGAGCTTATTTTCCCGGGAACATTACACTTATCCCGTAGGATAGTTTTGAACGCTTGCGCGAGTTTTACTACAAGCTACAACAGAGACTGGGTTTTGGAGATTTTATGGAAGAAACTTTTGGAAAGCATCAGTTATTAAGCTAAAGCAATTAAAATTTGGCACCAGAATGCAATAAATAAATAATTTCGTAAAAAGGAAACATTAAAACTTCTCATGTTTACTTCCTGAGCAAAATCATTTAAATTTTCTAAATGTCTGTTAACCTACAGGTTGTTCGGTTATATTTTGAGCGGAGACATGAAAATTTATTTTTTGAGATGAAAAATGTTTTAAAAGCAAGATAAGCGAAATTTGCTAAAAAAAGTAAATAAATGGCTATCATAAAGTAAGCAAACTGACATCGGCGTTGTCATTATACGCGTTTTCCTGTTTTTAAACATATACAGGGTGTCCCAAAAGTAATGGGACACAGAGCAACAGCAGATTCCTTAGGTCAAAATAATGCAATTTACGTAAACTTGCCTTATCCGAAAGTTAATAATAACAAAGATACAGGGTGTAAAACTTTTAATTTTGCTTTCGTTTTTTCTTCATAATTCTTTAACCAAATCACATAGCGGTACAAAATTTGGGATCTGGGGGTTTTTTGAGGCGATAAATTTAAATTCGTCCACGCTTTTGATTTTGCTACTAGAGGGCGTCAGCTACGGCCTCCCCTCACTTGTTTTAAATGTCGTAACTTTTTTAGGCTTAGAATATTGACTTTATTATAAAATAAGTTACTATAAATCCATTCGCATCAAAATGTATACTTTATTTGTCTCTAGGAGACCGTTCTTAGAAAACGCATTTAAAGGATCTTGCAATTTTTTATGGAAAATAAATTTTATCCAATTGTTTTCAAACTTTGCATAGTGATAGTTCTAAACACGCTGATCAAAGGTCTTCTAGGGCACAAAACCCAAACGCCTCCAACCCCTAAAATAACCCTTAAAGTCCCCAAACCCCCAGTGCCCTTTGAGGGTGATTTTGGGGGTGCGTTTTCTCTGGAAGATTTGATCAGCGTGTTAGAACTACCATATGCAAAGTTTGACATTGGGATAAAATTTATTTTACATAAAAATTTGCAAGATCCATTAAAGTGACCCGAGAACATTTCTCCTAGGACAAATAAAGTATACATTTTGTGCGATGATTTATAGTAACTTATTTTATAATAAACAGGTCATATTCTAAGCTAAAAGTTACGGCATTTAAACGGTAGTAGGCCGTAGCCGCCTCAGTAACGGCATTAAGCGTTGAAATTTAAATTTCTCGCCTCAAAAATCCAATTTTGATTTAAGAAAAACGAAGCAAAATTAAAGTTTACACCCTGTATCTTTTTTATTATTAACTTTCGGATAAACAGTTTAATATTGCATTATTTAAGAATCTGCATTTATATCTATATACTTTGAATATATATATATATATATATATATATATATATATATATATATATATATATATATATATATATATATATATATATATATATATATATATATATATATATATATATATATATATATATATATATATATATATATATATTATATATATATATATATATATATATATATATATATATATATATATATATATATATATATATATATAAAATGGTGATTTATTTGGAAATGTCAATACTTTAGTTACGTAGTCACGGTCCAAAAATAAACATAAAAGTCTATACAAATATGGGTCCGCAAGGCCTTTGTTTTCGAAATACAGGGTGTTAAAGTTTTTATTTAATTTTTCTATTTTTTAAACAAAAATAATAAAACCTAGCTTCTGTTTTGCTGAACATATTTTAAGAACAATAATTTTATTGAAAATTAAAATACATATTGTTTAATTATATATTTTGTTTTATTAGTATACTTTGTGACAAAAATATAACTGGTCTTCTATTGGAGTTTTCCATGTTTATGGCGAGTAAAAACTCGCGAATACAGTAAAAGAGTTAAAAAAGGATAAAGCATATGAATAGCTATTAACAAAATTAAAAGAAGTACAGGATGATGCTACAAAAAAACTGATCAGATTGATTGACAGAGGTTTTTTTTAACACTACCTATCTTTTTTGGCAGTTACTAGTTTTAAAGGAGTAAAATGGGTTTCGTATTCCATTCTTAAATAATAACACAGGTTTACAAAAAAAAATATCTCGACTATTTGACCGGACCATGATGACCTCGTCAGAAAAACGAGATTTTAAGGTCATTTAGAGCCGGGTCGAAGATGGATTTCTGAATGCCAGATAATTAACCATATTATTTCAATGTACTTTTTAACGCTAGACCCGAATTTGTAGTGGAAAAGTTTTTCCTCTACTGAAATTCACCCAACTAATCAAAACTAACCCCCTAGGGAGGGGTAAAAAATCGAGTTTTGCACGCTGGAATTGCAAAGGTGGTATTATGGACCTGAATTTGAGATCTATGAGTCCTAGATTAAAATTTTCCGGTTCAACGAATCCATTGTCAAAATTTATTGTTTTAGCAGAAAAGTCGAAATCTCGCAACCTTCGGGCTGGCCCTCAACAGAACATACGGGTCTATTTCAATGTTCACCTGAGACTGCAGTACTGACCAGGATACTGCCAGTCGACCGCCATCCAGCCAGAGAAGGACTTAAGTTTACCCATCAAGTAAGAAATGCAAATTTTTGCAGATGAAAACCCCCAGAGCCACTTTCCACCCCTCATGGTGACACTAAGCTCCACGCAGAACTATTTCTTCAGGATCTTGAATCATTCCGGTCTTTGTTGGGTCAATCGCGATTAACTCACATCAAATCCGGCGTCAAAATTTAACGTCTTGGCAGGGAAATCGAAATTTGCGAGCTCAAATCTCTAGGGCCACTTTCTCCTCCTAGGCTGGTCCTGGGCGACATTTAGAGCTTTTTTCTAATGTCTAAAAAGTATTTAAGAGCTACACAGATAACCGTCAAGTTAATGAGTCGCTCGAGAAGTTGTACCAGGGTCGCTTTCAGAAATATCACCATTTTGATCTCTAAATGACCTTAAAATCTTAATTTTCTGACGTTAAAAACTGACCTCGGTTCGGATTTAGGGCGCCAAAATATCTAGGAATCCGGTCAAATAGTCAGGACATTTCTTTTGTAAACCTGTGTAATTAAACAAATCTCAGGGTTCCAATTTAAGTTGATTCAATAAGTTCAGAAAACTTATTTCTCTTCAGAAGCCATTTTTTTACCCACTTTGTCCGTTTCTTTTTATTATCTTTTAATTCTACGACTATAGCCGCCACCACTGCACATAAATATATATTGTCTTCAATGTTCGTAAACCAATCTAAAGACGCAAAATTAAATCTACCGCGCTTGTCAATATTTTAAACATATTTTTTGTCGAACAAAACCGTCGAACAAAACGGAGTATATGGGCGCCCTTAAAACAAGATAAACATGTAGGTTTGTTCGAACGATCACGCTCATGCGCAGTGATTAAAGTGCGTTCCAACAGAGACGTGACGGTTATTGGACGATCCTGTCTGTGTACCAACAAAACTTGGGATCGTTTAGTAACGGTTTCAGAGCGGTTATTCTGATACATGGCCTAAATTGAAAACTGTTTAGGTTGACTTGCGCATTGAACATCTTGGCACTGGATTTTTGATTTTTAACAGTTGTTCATGTTTATTGTTCATATTTCATCTTCATATGTTTACTGTTAAGGTAGGATTATGCAGAACAGTTAAGTTAATTTAAGCTAACAAAAATTAAGTTATTATAAATTAAGGCATTGTGAAAACATGCCAATCATCACCTTTCAAGTTAACTTAATTTTTAATTTATGTGTATAATGAAAACCATTTGATCACATAATGTTTATCTTTTCTTGTGTGACTTTAACTTATTTTAACTTAATTTAATTTTTCTGCATAATCCTAACTTTATTTAGCGAATAGTGTGCAACGTGCTTTAGCATTTCCTATTTCCTCGCTTGTTTAATTATTCAAAAAAATTAATTTTTAGACCTCCTAAGCACATCATTAAATTTAATTATCTTTAAAGATGAGTGACGATATTATAAGTGATATTTGCTAACTTTGATCACAAAAATAATAAGTAGAAAAGTAGGGTTATATTTTTAAAACAAAAAATTGAAAAACTTTTGATTTGACAGTCCCAAAAACGATCCGCAAAGCGATCCAACGTTTGTACTTTTCGTACCGTCACGAAACTATTTTAAGGTCGCGCATGCGTCTAAGCGCACCAAAAAACAGTTCAAAAACGATTTCGAAACGATACCGGATTTCTTGTTGGATAACAGGTTTATATGCGTCTATGTATTATTTTTTACCGATAATGCGACAACTAGTGAGGCAAATTAACAATGTAATTATTTTTAATTTATCGGAAAAAAAACATAATCATATTGTCATGTCATAAATTACAAGGAATATTTTTTTTCTATATTGCAGACATGTTTACCTGCCGAAAACTAATTAGTCAAAAATTATTGATATGGTTTTTATCATAAATGTTAATAGGCTTACCTTATCATTTTATTAAAATAATATAAAAAATCCACCTATTATCATAGATAATGATAAGGATTAGTACTACATATGACATGGTTAATTTATTTTGTTTAAGCTACTGGAATAGAATATCTCATAGATAAAATAAAAATTTATATGCGTGCAAGAGCAGCTGCTCAGAAAATGAAAATCTCAGAATATCTAATCATAAAATGAAACCAAGACAATTTTCTTTAAACTTAATTATTTTTTGCAAAAAAAATAAAACTCCATTTTTTATACACGTAATACTGAACGTATTGTTGGTGCGATTTCAGGAATTGACTGGCATTTATGTAGTGAATTTTTTATCCAAATTTTTACGTTATATGTATTATTTTATTATTTGTTTGATGTGAGGGATAGTTTCCATTTTTTTTATTTTTTATTTATTTATATTTAAGGGATTCACAAAAAAAATCAAGAAACAAAATATATACAGAGGTGGATTTACGCAAAGGCTGAGTAGGCTGAAGCCTAGGGCGGCAAATATTATGGGCGGCAAATTAAAGATTAATTTTTTAAAAAAGGTAATCGTAAATTAATAAAAGAGCTATAAGTTTTAATGAATTAGGAAGAACTGTTCTTTTTCTACAGGAGAGCTATCCAAACGATCTTGATAATAACTTTCAAGGTGAAGCATCACATTTCGTTGATTATTATATTTAAAAAAAGACACTCAATGCTTCATTTTAAAATTATATAAGTGGTTTACCAAAATGGACATTGTATTTAGATGCGCCGAATCAAAGGGGTACCTTAATGACAGATTTTTTCATAGTGGGACAGACATTTTTTAAATTATTATATAAATTATTCAATTAATTTAATGCTCTTGTTTCGTACACCGACCATTGTGACGAACCAAACAAATACCATATTAAAAATTATTAAAATTTTGTTAATAACTTTTACGTAGGGATAATTTAGACAAATTCAAAAGCCCTTAGTTCTGGTCGGTCATGATTAGTTCTGGTTAGTTAAAGCGGCTTTTAATTTTCCCCAATTATATTTCAAACGTGATAAATCACTAAAAGTAGAAAGAGTAAACTTTTCCGTTTAGGCCGCAATTTTGCCATGGCTGATCAAACGTAAGGATAATTTAGACAAAATCAAAAGTCCTCAGTTCTGGTCGGTCATGGTTAGTTCTGGTTAGTTAAAGCGGCTTTTAATTTTCCCCAATTATATTTCAAACGTGATAAATCACTAGAAGTAGAAAGAGTAAACTTTTCCGTTTAGGCCGCGATTTTGCCATGGCTTGATCAAACGTAAGGATAATTTAGACAAAATCAAAAGTCCTCAGTTCTGGTCGGTCATGGTTAGTTCTGGTTAGTTAAAGCGGCTATTAATTTTCCCCAATTATATTTCAGAAGTGATAATTCACTAAAAGTAGGAACAGTAAACTTTTTCGTTTAGGCCGCAATTTTGCCATGGCTTGATCAAACGTAAGGATAATTTAGACAAAATCAAAAGTCCTCAGTTCTGGTCGGTCATGGTTAGTTCTGGTTAGTTAAAGGGGCTTTTTATTTTCCCCAATTATATTTTAGAAGTGATAATTCACTAAAAGTAGGAACAGTAAACTTTTTCGTTTAGGCCGCAATTCTGCCATGGCTTAATCAAACGTAGGGATAATTTAGACAAATTCAAAAGTCTTTAGTTCTGGTCGGTCATGGTTAGTTTTGGTAAGTTAAAGCGGCTTTTTATTTTTCCCAATTATATTTTAGACGTGATAAATTACTAAAAGTAAGAACAGTAAACTTTTCCGTTAAGGTAGATAGTTAAAACCAAAAACATTAAAAACAAGATAGACTCCATTATTTACATTTGATTGAAATCATACATTGGTATAAAGTTGCCAAATTCAGCGAAGTGGCTGATTATTTAAGGCCACTTGGACTCACTTGGTAATTCTCCTTATGCCAATTTACAAAAATTTTCTTGTTTACCTTAAAACTTTCTTAATTAAAATAAGTATAAACGAACTTCAAAACAAAGCAACCTTTTAATATCATAGTTTTTACTACTTTTAACAATTTTTTATAAAAAATAAAAATAAGTACAAATTTAATTTAAACATCGACAACTCCGCCATTATCGCGTAATGCGCGTTCGTCATTTCATTCATTTTTGCCGTGTGCTGCATTGTCAGTTTTCGCTTGTGTTTGGAATAAGTGTTTTACGGTTTTGTGTGTTAAACTAACCAAAACTTGATTTTGTGTGTAAAAACATTTAATTATGGATCGATCAAATTCTTATGTAAGAAAAAGGATTATAAAAACCAGAAGTGTCTTTTCACAGGTAATTAAAGTTATAGGTTATGTCAACCGCAAGCCAGTGGCCAGTGGCGTGTTATAGCCGAATTTAATTTGTGTGTATGTTTGTTATTATTATTAAGAATGTTGAAAGGTTTTATTTTCTAATTAATACAATATCCTAAATAATTGTTAGTTAAGGGTATGAATGTTTATGCTTACTAAAATAATATGTTTCTATACGCTTAAATTAACAGTTTATATTTACTTCAGGTTTCACAAATTTGGAAATAAAAACGTGTGTGGCTCTCAGTTTTTGGTTTACAAGACAATACAATGTTCCAAAGCAACCTGACATATGTTCAGATCATTTTGATGGAACGGATATTATTTGTCAACCTAATGGACGTAAACAGATAAGGCCAGATGCTTTACCGCGTGAAAATGTTTCCGTGTTTTTGCACTATCCCTCTTCTAGGTCAGTACATTAATTTCATATATATTTATTGCTTAAAGATAGAGTTTTAGTGGATTTAGTCTTTGTCATCATTGCGCTTTAAACAAATAAGTAGTAGATTTTACATGATCAAAAAATTTATTTTAGCTCGAGCTCTAGCTTGCAGTCTACTGTTAGTGACGATGCCTCAATTGAAACTTCTCCTAATAGTGCACTTGGGTAAGTTCCCATTACTTAGTTTTTTTTCTAATTTTTTTTTTCCAACAATGTGTTTTAAAATTATTTAATTTCTGGTATATTTAAAATAGGTTTCGCTCTTTAAAAAAATCTAATTTTTTTGAAAGGTATATCAAAAATATAATTTAGAATGACAAAAAAAATATATCATACAAGTTTTAGTAGCCTGAGAGCTGGCAGCATTTTTGGGTAAGTATTTGAGGCAAGCTGAAAACTTGTCATATACTTCTCCTATTAAACCCCAACTTCGGAACTGCAGACCTGGCTGGTGAGTAGCGGGGCTAATCAATCCTAAATTTTTAAAAATATTTATTTTTTCCAAAAATGTATTTGAGGCATATGCAATTTTTATATGTTGTAGTTGAATGTTTAAAGAATTAAAAAATAATAAGCCAGACGATTTTGTGGGAGTTTTAACCTTGCCAGGCGCGTGCAAAAACGTTTTGCAAAAACATAAAAAAATGTATTTGAGGCAACTTGAAAATTTAATAGGGTATTATTTATAACTAAAAATAAGATTCTCAAAAAGACAGATCATTTGGTGGGACTTTCCATATGCCAGGTGATCTAAAAAATTATGTATAGTAGCGAAGTCACCTTGGATTATTACCTTGGAACCCAGCTGCTGTGTATAAAATTTAAAATAAACTATTAAACTTAATAGTTAATATCCTCTATAAAAATGTTTACCCCTGCAAAAATTAGCTTTTTCCTGGGGGTAATTGCACCCCTTCTCGGGGGTGGAATTTTTTATCAAAAATAAATATGGAAGTGGATAGATTAAATAATTTTAAGCAACTTTTGTTTCATAAAGTTTTATCGAAAGGCATTACTTTCCGAGTTATTCGCAATTGAATAAGTCAATTTTTCAACTAAAACAAACACGTTTTCAAACGGTTTTTCGCAAATAACTCAAAAAGTAAGCATTTTATCGAAAATATCATTCTTACAAAAAATATAGCTTATAAAAAAATACCAAGAACGGTTGGCTTATGATGTCCATGGACCCAATACTATACGGAATTATAGCCTGTTGAAGGTTGGTTCTTATTCGTCAAATGCCAACATTAAAAGTTTTAACTAATATAAACAAAAACGATACATTTTTTTTGAAAAGCTCATAAGACCTTTTTGTATTAAAAAACTTAATTTTATTTTTACAAAAATTTTAGCACTAAAATTAAACGGTGGCCAAAATAAAGTTTGATCTCTATTTTTTTTAATGAAAAAATTTTTGTTTTTTAAAATGCATATTTTGAAAAAAATTGAGCAACGTGAAAGAGACATTTTTGTAATTTTGAAATAAATAGCCTTTTCAAAAATCTCAAAAACCCTTAATGATACGTAAACAAAAACAAAACGAAAATTTTTGTAAAGAAAAACCTACAATTTTGTATTCTACAAAATTTTATGCATCATTAAAGGGGTTTTTTAATTATTTTGAAGAAAAGGCAATTTTTTCAAAATTAAAAAATGTCTCTTTCACTTTAAAGCTCATTTTTTTAAATATGCATTTTAAACCAGTCAAACTTCCTAACTATTCAATAAAAGTAAATTGTTAGTGACAAGATTATTTTTAATTTGAGTGGTAATTAGGATGATTTTAAATTTTTTCATCCAAAAGAAATAAAGATCAAATTTATTTTAGTTTTACATTATGGGCCCATTGGATCATAAGATCCCGACTTAAAACGGACATTAGCAACCCCTCTTTTTTTCGTAATATAATTTTAACTTTTGCTATTTTCAATGACTACGCTCAGTCCTTAAAGCTTAGGAGTTGTTGACCCGTTTTGGATAAACCCTCTACTTTCAACAAAAAATGCTTGGTAAAATTTGTTTACTTGAGTACTTTTATCCAGTGGTTTTATGTCTTCAAGTACTTTGGGTCTTCAAATTTTTTTTTATTCAAGTACTTTGTCCTACTTAAGTACTTTAATTTACTTGAAAATGAAAGTACATTTTAATAAAATATTTGTTTTTGTTGAAGTAAATTAAAAAATTAAAAACTTAGTTTTGGGACTGATACTATTAAGGGACTTTGACAGCTCTGGGTATAAGTTTAAAAATTTTTTATTCAAAAGATGCCCTTTTGTACATATGTTTGATTAATAAAATAAATATTTTCTTATAGCCTTATTTAATTTTTCCACAATTTTGGGTTTAGATAAATTTTTCTCTTTTAAATGTGGGGTCACAAAGTTAACAACAAATTTGAAATTATCTTATTGTAAAAATGGTTAAAGAAATATTCAAATGCACATTTTTGCGAAACCGCAGTAATTTAAAGATTTTAGTAAAAACAAATTATTTAAAATGTACCCCCATGTAAGTTTCTCTGGGCATCTGTGACAGTGTTGCCATTTTCCACTTCTTGTATATTCGATAAGTATCATTCTTCAAACTCATTTAAGAAAAGTTATCGATGTCTGATTGTTTTTTAATCTGTTTTTAAATTTGAATTGTGTAGTCTATCTAGTTTTTATTTTTTTGTTAAAACATATATTATTGTTAGATTATTTTAATACACTATTATACAAATAAATATTTTATATTCCTGCATCTTATATGTAAGCAAAAAGTATTTTGATATGTGGTTATAAAATTAGTTTTCATTCATTTTACCATATTTTATGACCATCAAAAGACAAACCCATCTCAGTTTTGTGCAAACAGATGTCGAAAACTGAATAAATTTTTGAAAAATAAGAATATTTGGAAATTTTTGAGGGAAAAAAAACCCGGGTGTACAAAACCCAAGAAAATATCTTTTGATCTATTGGTTTTTTCTTTAACTTTAAAATTTCTGATTTGCCCGGTTGTTTTTTTTAAGGAATGTTTAAATGCGAACCGGATACAATAAGCTTTATTATAAGAGAATAAGCAAGTTAGGAAAGAAATAAAAAGCCCACAAGCGAACTTTGATAAATAGAATAATATGTTTCCTTTGATAGACTCCTTTTAATGAAAGTACATACATAGGCACTGGGCTACGTTCGAGAACGTCATACTGATATAATTTTTATACCAAATGCTGTTGGATAATCTTAAGTTGTTAATCATATGAAATTTTATTGGAATGTCGTCGAAACGTCGTCCAAATCTGGTTTAAAAAACGGGTTAAAAATCGTCGAGCTTGCGTATAGGGCGTAAAAAAACTGAGAAAAAGCCACGATTTTCCCAAATTTAATTTTTTGTTTTTTTTTGTTTTTTTGAACAATTTTTTAATGCTTTTAAACACCAGTTAGCCATTGTTTTCCTGTTTGCATCATGAAAGTTTAAATTTAAATTTTTCAAAAATTGGTTAATTATAATCCACAATCACGTTTTTTTTTTTCAAACACTGTTGCTTCGAAGGAACGTCGATATAAATTTTTAACACCATTTTTAAAAAAAGTAAAAGGTTGGAATGTATTATTATTTTGTTAAAATCTATTCAAAAAAATAAAAATTTTTTTTTTAAAAACTTTGAGTATCGAAATTTACAATAAGGTGGTTATTTTGTACAAAAATTTACTAAATTTGGGTTAAAAAAAGGGAAAAACGAAATGACATCAAAAGCCAAGATATTAATGATAACGGTTTTTTGAGGTGTAGGGTGAAAAAATACCATCCTTCCTTAAATCATTTAATCATTATCATATTGAGCACATCCATTTAACCGACCCGTATCTCTTGGGTTTTCGAGATCAATGATAAGGCTCAATTTTGGGGCACCCCCCCAACAGTATCCTAGACCCCTAAAAATTTTTTATTTGGGAGATTTCTTCTGTGCCTAGTCCCTTCCTATTGATAAGGACTCCCAGATATTTAAAGCTATTTACTTATGGTATCATCATCTATCAATACTTTAAAATTAGCACTGGTGTTAACCGCCAAGTTTTCAAGTTTTTTTTTAAGATTGACTTGTAGGCCCCATTGAGTTATGCTTCATAAAGTCGTTTTAGCATAAACTCAAGATCGTAGGCGTTTTGTGTCATTACGACTTAATCTTCGGCGAAGCTTGGAGAAAAGAGACACTGTTCATTGATCGGTATACCCGTGCCGTGGCACCTTTTTAAGTCCTTCAAAAACTCTTTCCACGTGAAGTGGAGAAGACAGACTGAACCTTGCCTCAGGACCGTTGTTGTTTTAATAGGTTCTGATAGCTTTTTTACATAGACGAAATTATGAGTATATAACTTCTTTATTATCTTTATAATAGGTGTGTCAGTCCCTAAGTAATCTAATGAATTCCATAGTTTGCATTTTGGGATAGAGTCATAGGCCTTTTCGAGGTCGATAAACGCCTCCATGCAATATAATTTCCAAAAAGTTAACAATTCAATTAACGGTCAACTTGTCGACGCGACTGTCCCGACTCTGTCCAAAATTTAAATTAATTTAGTATCTAACCGAGGTTCGATACTAAAACTACTTCCGTATCGTAAGGATACAATTATTCTTCTTGGTATATTTTCTCGAACGCAGCGCTGCTTCGTGTATCCTTTTATCATTTCGTTTATAGAAATTATTTTATACACTTTGCGTCCCTTTGTGGACTAATTCCATTGCAAATTTCAGTTAGTAACGACCATATCATTTCAAAATTAGTTTTACTTTATTTTCATTGATCGAGCACATCAAAGAAAACTTATAAATTCGTACTGCATTTGGTATTTTAAAGAAGCACAGAAAAGGCGCGTCAATTAAAAAAGATTTATATACGTAAACCCGACTTTGTTGATTTGAAAATGAAAGTAAAAAAAGTGAGCTGAGATCCCGTCAAACCATTTTAATGTTAATTTAATATCAATGAGATGTAAACTAAAAAAAGATTGCTAATAGAAAATGACCTTTTTATATTTTTAATAGACTTGCTCTGTAACTTTTGACTCCACAGTGTAAAAGTTGTAAAACAAACGAGCGCATGCGCAGTTCGCATTACACTCATTGTTTCAATAGTCAAAATCAAATATGGTGTTAGCAACACTGAGTAAAGTTGCACAAGAACGGTCTCGATTAAATATTTAAAAAATTTAACAAAACACAAAAATGTGGGTCCGCCATCTAACGTTTTTTTCAACTAGTGCTTATTTCGTGAATGGTAACACTTAGGTCATGTTTGATTTGACAGATAATTAGTTTTATCCTTCCATGAGGCGAATATGGTTGTGTATACGCTTGAACAACGCTGGAAATATTGCGACATTACTTTGAAAATCATGGTAATGTTGCAGAATGTGTCGAAAATTGCGTACGGATTATGGAAGAAGAAAGCACCGTCAGCTCCGTATGTTCGTTACCTTGTGAAAAAAGTAGAAAGAAACTGGCATCCTCATCGATAAACAAAGCGTGAAAGCCAAAAACAGTGCGTACACCCAGAATATTGCTGCTGTGGCAGAAAGTGTGAGCGTGAAGCGCATCAATTCAACACGTCGTTCTCAACAATTGAACATTGCGGAGACATCATTGAGACGAATTTTGCATAAAGACCTTGGTATGACGCCATACAAAGTCCAATTGGTTCAGGAGTTGAAGCCAACTGACCATCCAATGCGTTTTCGCTTCGCTAAGTGGGCCTGCGATCGACTTACAGAAGATGCCGATTTTGCCAAAATCATCTTTTCAGATGAAGCTCATTTTGATCTTGGCGGGTATGTAAACAAGCAAAATTGTCGCATTTGGGGCAAGTAAACCGCACGCATACATTGAAAAGCCGAGCACCCAAAAGCAGTCACTGTTTGGTGCGGATTTTGGTCCAGAGGCATAATTGGGCCATTTTTCTTCGAAAATGAGCAAGGAGTAGCTGTTACAGTCAATGGCGATCGTTATCGGGCCATGTTGAACGAATTTTTGTTCACAAAATTGAAGAGAGAATATTGGCAACATTTGGTTTCAACTGGACTGGCGCTTACGTACCACAGCCGAAGCTACACCCGATGTTCTGATGACTCGCATTATCAGCCGTAGAGCTGATGTGCATTTGACCACCTCGGAGCTGCGATTTGACACCGTTGACTATTATTTTGAGGGGGGCCGTCAAAGATAATTATTACGCCGACAAGCCAGAGACAATTGACGCTTTAAAGGACAATATTAGTGAAGCCATTGGTAAAATACAGCTGCACACAATCGATAATGTGCTTAAAAATTGGACCGATCGTGTAGGCTACTGCATGGCCAACCGAGGCAGCCATTTGAATGAAATTATTTTCCATTATTAACCGAGAAGGATTGTACTTTCAAATAAAAAAATAAATTTTAGAAAATATTCAGTAGTTTCTTTTTTATAGCATTTAAAAAAAAAAGTTATTTGGCGGACCCTTTATTTACACATTTTTTGTAACTAAGGTCGGTTAATTGTAATTTATTTTACCTAATAATACATGCATGTGAATTTCATTGATACTGGATACTGCTTTGACTACCTTGTAAGGAAATATATTTCTACCAACTTTATTAAAATAAATTTGCAGATAACTAAAAGATGGAGGTACTATTGACTTATTTTTCACGATTTTGTGTAACTAAAGTCGGCTAATTGTATTTTATTTAACTTAATAATGTATGCATGTGAATTTCATTCATACTCGATACTGCTTCGACTACCTTGTAAGGAAATTATTTCTACCAACTGTAGTAAACTAAATTTCTAGAATACCGAGAGATTGAGTAACTATCAACTTATTTTTTATAATTTTTTGTAACTAAAGTCGGCTAATTGTATTTTATTTAACTTAATAATATATGCATATGAATTTTATTGATACTTGATACTGCTTCGACTACCTTGTAAAGAAATCTATTTCTACCAACTGTAGTAAACTAAATTTGTAAAATACTGAGAGATTGAGTAACTATTAACTTATTTTTTATAATTTTTTGTAACTAAAGTGGGCTAGTTGTATTTTATTTGACCTAATAATATCATTGATACTGCTTCGACTACCTTGTAAGGAAATATATTTTTACCAACTTTAGTAAATAAATTTGTAAAAAACTTTTGTAAAAAAGGGCTTCTATCAAATTATTTTAAATTATTTTGTGTAACAAAAGTTGGCTAATTGTATTTTTTTAGATTTGTTTTGTAATCCTAGTATTTTTAGCACTTTACTGTATTATTATATCAATCAATTAAAAACTGGAATTTTTTTTTTACTTACAAATATTTTTTAATTTTTTAATATTTGATTGCTTGAAAAAAAAATTTGTAATATTAGTAAAAAATATGTCTCAATGTATCACAATGTATAATAGCTCAAGTGGTGTGCCAAAAATACTGCATATTATGCAAATTACCAGGCATAGGGCCATCAATAACAAAACCTTGTAAAAAATTTACGACAATTCTCGCCTGGCACGTGTTTATTTATTGTTCTCTTTATTATGCAATTTCCGATATTTGGAAAGGAATAAATCAAACATAAATCCATGCATAAAGTATTTTTAAAATAAACAGGTAATATCTAAAAGGGAATATTGTAGTTTTTACACCTTACCACAACATTCTATGCGTAAACAGAAAAAAAAAATGTTTTTAATGTCTAGATGATAGTTGCAAATTATTTTTTTTTAATGGACAAAATATACTATATAAGTTCAAGTTTTGTTCACAATTATAAAAAAGAAAAAACATTATTCAGAAGACACAGAAAATATTATCAAGTTCTGTGCACAATTATGTTTCACTTCTTTTTGACTTTTTACTTATCTATTTGTATTATTGAATGTTCTTTTTTTTTAAAAGTTTTTTTTTCATTAACTCAGACAGATCAGTAAAAAACTTGCTAGTCAAATAAGAAAAAAACAAAATTGTGTACAGGAAACAACGATTATATAATAAAATTAAAGGATGGCTCAGTTCAATTTAACGAACTTTGGAAAATTTAGGCGAAGCGGAGAGCGCTGTGGCGTCACCACCGGTGCTGGTACTGAAATTTATTGTTTTTTAAGACCTGCCTTCGCGCAAGATTCTAAAGAAGACGGTAGTGCCTAGACTTAATTTAAAACAAGAAATTAAATTTAAAATTCTACTGAGACACGCCGTAATGAAAGATTTGTTAGGAAAAAATATTCCTTGCCAGCGCTTTAAAGCTTGAAGCGTTGGGCGACTTGGGAGTTCGGAAAATTAAAAAAATATATATTTTTGATAAAATAAAATATACTGTTTTTAAGTTTATTATCGTTTTTAAGGACAGGTGATTCATTCTCATTTAATTTTTTAGATTTAAATTTATGTTTATATAACCGTAAACAATAATAAAACTCTTATTTATTCTAATTAAAAATATCTATATTTTTCTTATGCTAATTGTGATTTATTTACTTCAATAAACTTGTGTGTACATCTTTCATGTCTATATGTACCGGGTGTTGCTCCGTCGAGCGGAACATAGGAATCCAATGTAAATTTTGAAGTGGTCCAATATTGGCTCCCCTAATTATTTTAGAAGAAAATATTATTATGATTTTTTAAAGAGCACGAAAAGTTGTACCCAGTGTACAAATTTCAGCTCTTCTCAGTCCGCCAGCTAAGAGATAAATGCTAAAATAAGTTACGAATCTCCCATCTTCTTACGCGCCCTGTATTATTAGAAGTTTATAATAAAATACCAAAAAAATTATTTAACCTCTTACTCTCAAAATCACTATTATAAAATGGTTTTATCAGGGAAATAGTTATCGAAGAGTAGCGGACATGTTTGCCAATAAGCCAATACCAAGTAAATCGACAATAGAACGGACGATAAAAAAATTTGAAACTACAGGCACAGTAATCAATAATTGCAAATGTGAAGAAAATTGACCTGAAAATCAGAGACAAATTGTACAAAACGAGAGGATTTAGACTGATACTTTGTGTAGGGAGGCCGAAGGAAACATTAGCACGAGACAACTGGAGGACATTACTGGACAAGACCACAACACAATATCTCAAATTTTAAAAGATGTAAATACCACGCTTACAAGTACGAAAGACACCAAGAATTAAGAGACGGAGACAAATATGGCGACAGGAATTTTGCTTTGAGATGATGGAGAGGACAAACACTGACAGAGGCACTTTTTTGAACAACGAACCCAACATTCAAAATTGCCGGTACTGGAGTAACGAAAACCAAAATCGATTTGTTGAGACAAGAATCAATATCCACAAAAATTAATGTTTTGGCGGGAATTTTCGGCCACCTATCCTTGGACCATTTTTCCTGACCGAAATTTGAATGCGGAGTACTTTCTGGAACTTTTAGAGGAACAAATTTTGCCTGCTTTGAACAACCTTGCTCGTGAAAATCAAGAGATTTGGTATCAAATGGATGCGCCCAGCACACAGTACCAGAGCTGTGCGCGAATACTTGAACAACGCATTTAATAACGACATCATAGGCCCGAACCACCAATATCTTGGCCAGCCAGGTCTCCGATCTTTCGCCAAACGATTTTTTCTATGGGGACATTTAAAAACTAAGCTTTATACCAATAAAAAATGAAAATTTAGACCAGCTAAGGAATGCTATTTCCGCTAAATGTGCCAGAATATCGATGTACCAACTAGCCAACAGCTAGTAATTTATTACAAAATATAAAATTATTTATTGTCCTTTTCTTCAATACAAAGATAATATTTTTGAATGTATAAGATCAAAACTTTGTTTACAATCAGAGCCGATTTAGGACTGTGGAGGCCCTTGGGTCGATTTTGTGTGGGGGCCCTATACTATTTACTATTGAAAACAAGGTCCTCGAGAACGAGTAGTTGGTTTTTCCTGCGAAATCCGAATCTGAAACTCGCTTTTCCGGAAAAGTGTCAAAAAATTGTTATAAACTATTTAATTGTTTAATACACTGTAGCTAGTAAACTATTAAAGATAGAAAAATGTTCTCAAATTTTTTTTGTTCCTTATGAAAAAAGAAACAAAATGACAAGGCAAGATATTGCAAATTTAGTGCAAAAATATTGCAAAATAAGGATTTTTCCCAGCTTTTCCGTTATAACTTGGCTTTTACTGAACGTAGAAAGCCCCACAGCCGCTTGTTTTAAACTTAAGGTCCAAGCCTAAAATTGAGACAAATATAGAACCCCTACATATTATTAGAAATAAAGTTACAGCCTCCTTAACGAATTATTTTTGACAAAAAAAGCACCGTAATTTGTTTATAAGCATTTTCAATTAAAAAATATTTAAAATATGATTGACTGCGTATGAAAGACTGTGTATGTGAGATTGGTTTATCCCGAAAATTATTTTGCATTCGATGTTAATTGAATTAGGTAGTTATGCTTGGACTCGCGGTTTAATGTAGAAAATTTAATAAACAAAAAAGACATCCTTAAAATTAAAATTTCTTTAGAGATCTGGTTCTATATGGTGCTCTAATTCTGCAGAGTAGAAACCAAAAAGTGGCAAAAAAAATCTTTAAAAAGCGACACTTTCGAAAAAAGTTATAAAAATGCGTTGACAAAAACTTACCGTATTTTTTCCCACATTTCTATTTAAAAAATACTGCATCTCATCACTTACACAAAAACCAAAAATAAACACTTTTAGTCTTACTTTTCTTTTTACCAAAAAAATGTTAAGAGCACATGTTTTCATGGCTTTCATATAACACATAAAAAAAAGTGTAAAGAAAAGATTGGAAAAGTGTTTACAGTATTACTAACTTTACGATAGTTTAATAAAAATATTTATTTACTAGGGAGTATAAAATGTGTTTATTTAATGCCACTGGGTATGAAATAAACTGTTATTGTTTGCTAAAATTATTAAATAAACCTAAAAGATAAAAACTTAATATTATTTTATTAGTAATTTTTATGGTTTTTTATGATTTATATTTTCATGGTTCCTTTCATTTAAGGTAGTTCACTCGTAAAACGACTTTTCTTAAGAATGAAATAAAATTAAAATATAGGGTTAATAAAAATGTCTTTATCTAATTTAAAAAAAACATTTTTTTTATCGTTCGTAAAACAAGATTAGTCGAGGCAATGAAGTACTAAAACAGCCAAAATTTCAGAAATTTTTGCAGGGATCGAAATGGGGTGGAGGGGCGAAAAACAAAACGATTTTTGGTTTGTTTTTCGCGATCGTGTCAGGAAAACTCTCGGGGATGAAGTCCACTTCCAGGTTCCGGTGCATCAGGTGTTTGCCGGTGCCATATTTGAATTCAGCGACCAAAAAAAACGCCGGGAGCCGAGTTTTTTTTTTGCGTAAATTTCGAAAGAAGTCACGAAGATGACGTTCATCAGTAATCCTGAGCTCCAGGCCGGCTGTGGGTTAATTTAAAAATCATAATCGGGATCAGCTACCTCGAAAACCTCAGAGCACCTGATTTAAGTTAGTTTCGAGTCTTATTAACGAAGTAATGTGATTTTCTTAAAGTGACTTAAAAAATGCAGTTTTGCCTGCACAAATGCAGTTTTGAGTTTGTATAAAATATAAAGTAGATACATTTTTTTTCAATGATGTCTTAGTGTAAAAATTTCCGAGGTTGAGTGCTTTATTGCCTCGAACTATTAACAATCAAATTGTGCATAGATAACTTTGTCTATATCTACTCGTATCATGTATGAAACCCATGCATTCATTTTGGAATATCTCAAAAACGGATCTTACTTTTTAAAAACTAATGCAATATAAATCAGAGTATTAGAAAATTTAAAAAAAACCTAAATTTTTTAATCGTTTTGTTAAAAAAATATTAATCTTTAAAAGTTTACATGTGTTGTGTACAGTCTCCTACAAAAATAATATTTTCAAGCATTGACAACCTCCAACTCGCTAAAGCGATTTGATTTTATTTGAAACAGGGCTAAATTTGTGATTTATTTAAAATACAGCATCACGAATTAAACTAAAATAGGAAAAAAAATGTTGATACGTACTGGTACTATACTACTTTAAAAGTTTTCGACACTTTTATAGGGTATCTCCGTAATTGTTAGTGCTATTCTTATAGTCAATCCTCGAAGCTCCGGCGTTCCTAGGTTTGACTAGTCAATCCTGAGGTCTGACTTGAAGTCTTAGTCGAAACCAAAACAAATGAAGTTTTTCGGCCTCTGACCCAAGAATTTTTGTCAAACCTAGGACAAACTAATTTGGTCAGGCAAACGTCAAAACTCAATTTAATGAAATTGGGGTTTGACCAGTCAAACTAGTTTGACCAGTCAAAATTTGAAAATTTTTGATCGCCTAAGAGATATGGGTAAAAATTAAAAATTTGAATTATAGGGTAGATTGGGGGAATTGCGATACCTTAAGGAAAAGCTTAAGTTTTTGTATCATAGTGAACATGAGAATTCTATAAAAAAAAATTGCCTATAGATTGGGTACTCCTTTAATGTAAAAAAGACAGAAAGTAACAAAAAGTAGTAAATTGTAGTAAAAACGAACGATTAAAAAAAAAGTAAAAAAACCGGTATTACCCCAAGTATGTGGGTAATGTCGGTAAGCATGTGGGGTAATGCCAATATTACTTATATTTGCAAATATTATCAATAAATAGCTTCTACCGACGCCAGTTAGCGACAGTAATCGCAAATATAACCTTCTGGGACTTCCGAATCAGTACAAGCTGCATGGGCCCATTCACAACATACTGCACAACAAAACCATAATTCCTTGTCTCGCCCAAACTCGGTGCAAAATTTACAAAGGTGTTCTTTTTTTTGACAGTTTCTCATTTCTATTTGGACTGTCCCATTTGCTGATTGGTTTGGCGTAGTTTTTTTCTTCTGCTTATTTGTTTAATTTTCATCTCCTAGCACTTTTCTTGTTACTCGTTTTTTCTCTTCTAATGAGACTTTACTATTTTTTTTCTTTGTTCTTTCTCTTCCAACACATCTTTATTGGGCGTCGAAATGAATATTTCTGAATGTTTTTTTCTGGTGTTTCTTTGTTGAATCTTTTGCTTTTTTATTGATATGGGGCAAACATCAGAAAAAGATTTATTTAAAACCACAGTTTTATCTGTAGTAAAGTCTTCATTATCGGATACTTCTATCAAACTTTCGGAGCTTGATGAACTTGGGTCGGAACTCGGATGGGCAACGTTTGATTTGAAAATTCCAGATGTTGATGGAATATCCTTATATTTATCTATTTCTGTTTCGCGTGTTTTTTGAATGGTTAACTGTGCATCATCTTTACTACTTCCAGATGGCTGAACTGTATTATGGTTGCTAACTGGAAAAGAAAACTCTTCAACCGGAAAATGTTTTTGTTCAAAGGATAAATTCCCGTACACTGAAACCCCTTTACAGCCTTTTCGATAGTTGCCACGCGATTATAACAACGTGCAAATAACATGGCAATATCTTGTTGTAATATTTTCTCAAAAGTATTGGTTTTTAAATAGGTAGAACATTCTTGATTGCATGCCGACTTCAATGGCCCGAAAAAAGTTACATCTAAGGGATGAAGCCTATGAGAAGTGTGTGGAGGCAACGATACAACAACAATTCCATTTTCTTTACAGATTTTATACGCTTGATAAGATGTGTGGGATACGTGATTATCCATAACGAGAAGAACCTGATTGTCTTTGTTACAGCGAACGTGTTTCTGAAAATGTTGGAGCCACTCTATAAAAATTTCTTCTGTCATCCACCCGGACTTTGAACATGTGTAAGTAGAGCCTGCTGGCCCATCTTTGGAAAAATGGCTAGGTAAACGTTGTCGTTTATAGATAAATAAAGGTGGGATGTACATTCCGGAGGCACTCATTGCACAAGCTGCAGTAACCGTCTGCCCTCTTTCTCCACTAGTCATGGCTCCACATCGTTTGAATCCTTTTGCCGCTAAGATTTTTCCAGGAACGTGTACACATGTCAGACCTGTTTCGTCCATATTGAAAATCCTGGCAGCGCCAAATTTATATTTTTCGTAGACAACTTCTAAGTTTGAAAAAAACAAATCTACCTCAGTCTTATTAAATGCCTGTACTCGATTTAGAGAAGTAGCTTCTGGAACCCTTACCGATATGTCGCTATTACGTCTCAAAAAACCGTAATACCAATCCCGCCCTACCAGTTTCTTATCTTTGCTGAAAGGATGTTTTATATTATTTGCTTCTGCATATTCAAAACATGAACGTCTTAGCTCAAACGGTGTAAGTCCATAAAATGTTCTTGCCAAAGCCTTTAAATGTTCTACAATAGCCCTTTTCTCGTCTTGAGAAAAAACAGTCTTCCTTCCAAGTCTCGAATTTGTCGACCTTTGCTTAATTTTATCCCACAAGGTACTATATGGAACATTAAATTGTTCTGCAGCCCGTATAATGGGACATCCCTTTCCAACTGCAATTATTGCCTGATTCTTAACATATTTATCCCAACAATTTTTCTGCGTAGTTCTCTGATATTTACGAGGCATTTTAAAAACAAAAAAAAAATACGTTAGAGTAATACCGGTACTGTTGGGGCAATGCCGATAATCTTTATCGGTATTTCCCCTACATGACAAAAATCCCAAAAACAACCATATTTCTTCTGATTTGTATTTACTGAAAGTAATAATGCTAACCAAAACGTACCTTATAATACATATAATCACAACACAACTAACTGAAATCAAACAACTCAAAAGAACTTTATTATCTGCCTATTTTCCACGTGCGGAATATTATATCAGAACTCACGCTGTCAAATGGTCGCCATTAAATAACGCCATCTGTCAGCAGCATTTGAAACTAGCACATTTCGCATGCTTAAAGGTGAACAGTAAACTGTAGGATGCAAGAAATTACAGATCCCCGCATTATTAGCGAAATTTTTCCACTATCGGTATTTTCCGACTATCGGTATTACCCGTCGCTACCCTAAACCAAAAAAATAGAAGGATATTTTATTTTCTTAGTCAAAGGAGATACAGAAAAATGTTTTATACAAAAAAATGTTTATAATGATTGTTGGATAATATGCGGTTTTTAGAAAATGTATACGGGGTCAGGTAAAAAAGTTATACCTGTATATTTTTATGTAGAAAAATAGTATAATAAATTCCCTTTTAAAAAATATAACGCACTATAAATAATACTGGTTTTCTATGCCACTTACCTAAACTTTATTAGTTTAAAACATAGTAGGCTATAAAACAAAAGCTCATATACTAGGAACGAAACTATGGGGACATTCTAGTCGTTATTATCGTATAACGTAAATTTTGTTATAACATATTAATTTGTGAAAATCAACATTTTAAAAAATTTGATATGATATCAGTTTATATTTAAAGTGAAAAAAACGAAGAAATGGCGCAAAATATATATTGACTGGAACATAATTTAAAAACTACGAAGCCGAGCTTAAAAATGTAGAATAAAGAAAACAAGGAAAATAAAGAAATAAGCGGGTTAGGATTTATCGAGGCCCTTAATTAGGTAAGACTCGTATATCCTGTGCTTTAAAGTAAGCAAGCAACTTTTACTGAAGTCAAAAGCCCTTTAGGCGCATTTAGCACTTTTTGTGGGTATTGAATGTGACTGAACCAATTGCAATACATTTTCCGTTCGTCTGTTTTTGTTAAACAAAAATAAACAGATTATAGTATTTTCCTTTTTGAATTAACAAATAGAAATTACTTATCCACTGGTTGAAAATCCAAGGTATTTTAATAATTGGATTAGCTCCACTTTCTATTTGATTCACTCCGTTTTCATTTAAGATATAATATCGGAAATTAGCCGCAGTGGCCTCTGTCAGTAAGGATTGTAAATATCTATGTATAAATAGGAGCTTGTGACGTCAATATCGTTTTATATTTAAATTTTAAATGCTTCTAGCTCTATTATAGAATTTCGTATAAAAAAATATTTCAGAGGAGTGTTATATAGGTACAAAGAATTATTGTTAGCCAATTAAAAAAATATGTTCAAGGAGTCCTTAATGGCAATATTTTTCAGGTGTAAAACGGTCTAAATCATCCTATGGTCATTATTAAGATTAGGTTTAGAATCACAGGTCTTATACAAGTTGCAATTTTATGAGCAAAAAAGTTGTAGTGTCTCAAATTTTATGAATTAACAGCTGCAAAATTTACAGGTCTGGAGACACAGTATTGTCTCGCGTCAAGTGCGCCTTTAACATATGGGGAGTGAGACTACGTGTCTCTATTCTTTTAACATAATACGTCATTATAACCTCAGCATATATTTAAATTGGTCCAAAGGCAGGAAAAACCCCAAAAATATATGTATAATAATTTGTGGTTAGTCTTGGGACAGAGTCAGATTTTCAGGGGAATTTTTAAAAGGTGAGAAGTGGTCCTTATTCAAAAAAAAGAAAAAGATCGATATAATGATCCGGAGTAAGTCTTGGGGAGCGTCCGATGCTTTTAGTGTTTACAAGGAACTTCCTGGATATACAAAAAAGACTCCTGAATTTGCCTAGAATTTTTGAAAGATGTGAAGTGGTTCAAATATAAAAAAACACTTGTTTCAAAATTTTTCGACAACTATATTTCTCGAACGAATTAACCAATTTTGACAGGTTTTTGATTAGTGTTTAGGATCGGTCGGTACAGACGTTTAAAAGTTATTTTAAAAAAACATATTTTTGAAAATTTTATTTATGGGACTTCTCAAAATCTACCGGTCGGAATCGTTTCGAATAGTATATAGAAAATGAAAGTCTAAGTTTTATAAAGGCCTTTTCGATACAAATGCCTAAAGTAAGGTAATTTATTAGGCCTAAATTGAGGCACAAGTCTAAGGAACTAACACATTCACAGCGACATCGAGTGCGCTCACCCCCACTTGCCTACGGTAGCCATGACGGTCGAGCGTAACAAGAAAAGTTTGATGATTTTTTTAACATTGCTGTAAAATTTGTCACACACATAGATAAACAAGTTTTACTTCAAAAATTGTATATCAAATATATAATTTAATGTAAAATTTCGGTGATAGGGGCATTTTCTTCAGTGCTTTGGGGTGGTGCTAAGGTTAAATCTGGTCCTGCCTATGGTCCAAAAACAGAAGTCACCTCCGAATGTGCTGGCCAATGGCGCCTCTAAAAATCTTAAACTTCATAAAAAAGAAGTTGTTTAACACTGAAAACCAGACTAAACTATTCTGAGCAGCTGTCAGCTATTATTAAAAGCATAGAAACAAATTTTAAAATAACCTAATATAGAATAGAATTTATTTTTTATATATAGAATAGAATTTATCTTTATATCCTTATGATTTGTGCCATTTTAAATTTCAATTTATATTACCCCTTTCTTAATGACCTCTTAAAATCCAGCAAACTTTAAAAATCGAAAAGTAGAGAATTGCTGAATTCCGGTCACGGAACGCAATCAAAAGGCGAAGATATGGACAAAGTTTTCAAATAATACGCCGTAACCATCGGCTTTATTGGTTTCATATAAGGATTTTATTGTTTCCATAAGTGTACTCTTATTGTTTTATGAATGTTGCAAGTATTGTAAGGACGCTTTATTCCTGCTTTTGTTTTGCAATAAACGTTATTGTAGGAAAACTTATTATTTTGTTTTCAATTTTACAATGCAAAATTTATATTCGTTGATCGAAATAAGAAATCAAATCAAAATCCCACTAAAAGCATTCCAATAACACTTAAATCTTGGACTTTCATTGTTTCTATTTGGTCATTGATACACCACCTTTCGGTTAGTGATGTTGGTATCTCCAACCGTTTTCAAGTGATAACTTAAAATTATGAAGATGAGTACTACGCGCAGGATGATGGACTTCCCATAGGTTCATCGCTCTCCCCATTGGTAGCAAATATTTATTTGGAATGGTTCGAGAAACAGGCCATTAAAACTACACTTATCAAACCAAATTTTGGCTAAGATATGTTGACGATTTTTTTACTGTATGGACACGTAATGACGAAGAACTTAAAGGTTTCCTAAAACATCTAAATTGCCTCCGACCTTGTGTCAAATTTAAAATGGAGAAGAAGCAAAATTCGATACTACCTTTTCTCGATGTTCCAATCAAAGGAAATATAATGGACAATATTTACACCAGAATTCTAATCAGTCTAACGAAACGAAACAAAGGTTATCTCTATATAACCGCACAGTAGCATTATGTAACAGTAAGGAATCAGTGCAAAAAAAATAAGTAACATAACTAGGGATCTTAAGCAGAAAGGACTGGTAAAGAGACTGGTAAAGGAAACAATCGAAAAATATCAAAATAAGTCAAAACAGACGACCAAATATTTATGACAATTCCATATATTAAAGGAACGTCTGAAAAGATCCACAGAATCGCGAATAAGTATAATATTAAAACGGCATTTAAATCTCTAACCTCTTAATAATAGTATAATGTAGCAAAGTAAATCACCTTATATGGCTTATTGGAGGCAGGCGCGTGCTGGCCCACCGGGAAACCGGGACTTTGTAAGGTTGCTTTGAAGAGCCCTACCAAGCCTTAAAGCCTTCGAGACTGCTAAATGCAAAAAAAAGTATTAGTATTACTAAATTACTGTCACTGTTTACCTGAGCCGCACCTGACTTGACAACACTCAAGCGTGATAATCTTTATTTATTGTTTTTATTTTATATTTGTTTTAGCTTTGTTTTGTAATGTTGACATGTACCTATTTAATATCTAGTAGGCTTAAATAAATTTGTTCTCCTATTCGTCAATATTGCTCGGCGATGCCTTATGGGCCCTGCAAGTAATTAATAGTTTTCCAGGCACTAAAATAACACCAGCATGCGCCTGATTAGAGGTCAATAAAATAAACTTAAAGTCCATATATTTCTTTGACTTTTAAAAGTTTATCATCAAAATTTTAAGACCCTAGTGTAAGGTAACAAATTTTATACCCAATTATTTTTTTTATATAAGTTTTTGACTAAAGTATATGCCTATGAGATCAATGAATGTTTATACTTATTTTTTTAATAAATGTTTTTTTTTAACTTGGGACAGTGGACAAAGGCTTACATTAAGCTTGACGCCGTGGGTGTCTTAAGACACACACACACACACAAAATAATTTTAAATTATTTTAATTTTTAAGTAAATTATTTTAAAAAATAAATATTTTCCAAAAACTCTACATTTTGCTATACGATTTCTTGTCATACTGTGCCAAAATCATAAATTCATCAAGTAATATCTTTAAATTTAATTAATAATGAAAATTTTAATTTTATATACAGGGTAAATCATAAAGAAATGATAATCTTCAGGTACATAGTCAGGGTCCAAAAATAAACCTAAAAGTCTATACAAGTATGGGTACGCAAGGCCTTCGTTTCCGAGATACAGGGTGTTCACCACAGAGCTGACATGTACTTAGAAGTAGATGGTGGATGGGAAGTATTCTTACTAAGACCGAGCAACAATCTTTCAAATAATGACTGCATCTACCGAATTCCCTGTGAATGTGGTGAGGTATACATTGGGGAACAAAAAGACCACTTGAAGAAAGTTAAAGAACACAAAAAACATACGGAACGAGATAAAACGTTTGTCAGGGATTGCCGAACACGCTTGGTCAAAACAACACCGTATACAATTGTCGGAAGCAAAAATTATGCATAAAGAAACCCACTGAAAAAAAAAGAAAATTTAAAGAAGCTGAATTATTGTAAACAATCAAAATGTCTTTAGCAAGCCAAGTATTGATATTCCAAATATCTGGCAGCCGTTATTGTACCGTGAAAAATCGTATACATGTCGTAGCTTTTAAAAATAGTTTTTAATTATCACTTGAAAACGGCTGGAGATACATCACCAATCGAAACGTTGTGTATCAATTAACCAATATAATGGAAGTGCAACATTTTAGTGTTATTATAATACATTAATACAAATCACTAAAAAAAATGCAAAATTAAAAAAAAACGGAACAATATTTTAGACAGATAGTGATGAGCAAAGCAAGACCAAGACCAAGACCGGGCTAGTCGTGGTCTTGGTCTTGGTCTTGCTGCAAGAGTCTTGCTGGTCTTGCTTTTTTTGGTAGTAATTATTTATACTAAGCAATGTTAAATAAAATATATTTTTGAGTACTTAAAAATAAATAAAGATAGATACTACATTTTTTGCTTTAAAATTTTAAAATATACAAATTTTAACCTTACACATACATTTGAATTATTTGATTAAAAAGCATATTTTAAATGTATTGGTTTATTTATTTATTGTGGTCCATTTTTAGTTAAATTGAGACACAACCTGCTTTTATACATTTAGTAACATAAAGAAACATTTAATTAATAAGAATTATTTAAATTTTCTTTGAAAAAAACATATAAAATTAAAGCAAATACAAAACGGTGTAGAGTGTGAGCAGAAAAAAAGACTTAATAACTAACCAGATGTGACGTGAAATTTCCGTTAGAATGATTCTGACACGAAACACAGGTTTCTGATTTAAAAAAAAGTTATTCAAGGAACTTTTCAGTCCATATGAACTTTTTATCTTCAAATTAGTCAAACATTTGCCGTACAAAGTTTGTACAAATACGTTATAAACGTTCTACTTTTACAAGGTGGGTCAATAGTGTGACAAAGCTCGAGATTTCCTCTTATGATAGTGAAAATCTGAACATAAAAAAATTATAGAAAAAAAGGGCGTAAATGTGAAATTATTTTTTATCCCAGAATTTTCCGAAGAATCCACTCACTCAAGAAAACTCCTTATTTTTAACTTTTAACCTGAAATACAAAATTAATGCAGAAAAATCCATTTAGAAAATCGCCATCCTGAAAATTATGCTGGAAATTGTTGAACTGTCACAAAGGAACAATGTCGACGTAGATTAAATATTAAATATCATTTTCGGTTTTGACAAAAATGACGTCATCATTATTCTTTTGTTGTTGTTTTGACTTTTCCATCTAAACCGAAAGTGATATTTAAAATCCATTAATCTAAAATGAACTTCAAAGATATGACAAATATATTTTTTATTAATCCATCACATTTATATCTTAGTTTTAAGATAATGTATTTTAGGATTTTGGAAATTTTTAATTTAACCTGTAAGAGGCATTACTAGATAGCAAATTTAACATTAGAAATATGAAAGTAATTTTTAGCTTTTATAACTTGTGTACCCCTTTTGTCTGTCGTGAACGGTTTCGGAGATATCGAGCTTTGTCGGACCATTGAGTCACCATCTCAATGTTTTTGAAACATGTTATTGAATTTACTCGTTATCGTCGTTAAAGAACTGTATAAAAGAACAAAATAATCGATTTAATTATTATTTTATCAAAAAAAAACCTGTTACTTATTAAATAATCGCCTTTTTGTCAGTTCTTGACAATTTTTTTGTCATGTCTATATAAGATACCTCTATATATTGAATATGAACATTGAAATTTATAATATTAAAAAAAACGCATAAGTGCAAGAGTCTTGCAGGTCGGTCTTGGTCTTGCGTAGTCTTGCACTCCTCGGTCTTGGTCTTGGTCTTGCATAGCCCGTTCTTGGTCTTGGTCTTGCAAGCGAAAAGGCGGTCTTGGTCTTGGTCTTGCTGCAAGACCAAGACCAAGACCGCAAGACCAAGACCGGTCTCGCTCATCACTATAGACAGAACTTGTACTAATTTTTGAATCTCAGTATTTTAAGGGGCCGAGATTTTTGGATAGGAACTTGGACCTTATTTTACATAAGTGTGCGCATGACGATTTTATGCTATATTTTTAATCACACGCGGATTTATTACTAGTCCAGGGAAATAAATCGTAAATTTTTAAGGCCAGCAGATATCGAGATGCGATTTTCTGTATTGTATCCAGAAAGCTTCCAGGAAAAAAGTCTATGTGGTTATGTCATTTTTCAAAAAATACATTCTGGTGCAATAAATGCATTTTGCAATATTATAAGACCGACTGGGAACTCGGAAAAATCGCTCGAAAATCGTTACTCGGGGGTTTTCGGGGATGCCAAATTCAATTCTGGCATTAAAATTACCCGAAGGCCGCCGGGGGTGGCTCTGCGCGGGTCCTCGGGGGCTGATTGGGGGGGAAATTGCAGCACCCATAAAAATCAGCCGAAAATCGTTACTCCCGACTGTCAATGCGTTGGCCGAGCATATCACGCCTGTCTATTGTCAAGTACACTCTTGGTACAGTTTACAAGGTTCAGACGAGACCTTAAATCCGTTGGAATGGGGGTGGGAATTGGAGGATGGAAAGCTCGGTCCTGTCACCATGATCCAGGGAGCCGGTCCCGAGGAAACTTTAAGCACTATCTCTTGTTCCTGTGAAACCGACGGGGTGCCAACGAAGTGGGTTGGCGGGTTGCTCACTTGCATGCAAGCATTGCGATGACAATTGCTCAAACCAACCAGGCCGAGGATAGTGACGAGGAAGAAGATAAAGAAGGGGAAGAAGAAAAAGAGTTTAAATAAGATGTTTAGTATTTAAGTTAAAAATTGAACTTTATAATGAATAATTCAATATTAATAAAAAGGCCAATTTATTATTTAAATAAAGTATTATTTTACTAATTTCTTCATTACCTTTTTTTCTTTTATTTTTCGAGTTTCCAGTCGTTCTTATGATATTGCAAGTAATTATGCAATTGCAAAATGCATTATTTCACCAGAATGCATTTTTTGAACAATGGCATAACCACAGCATATAGACTTTTTTCTGGAAGCTTTCCGAACACAATGCAGGAAACCGCATCTCGATATCTACTGGCCTTAAAAATGTCTTTATTTCGGTCGATTTTGATCTAAAGGCCCTGGACTATACCTCTTAAATTGTTTCATGCGTAACTCTATTACCACCAGCGACGTCAAAAATCTTATCGCGCTTAACGCATCTGTCAAAATAACGCTTCCGTAAATATTGCATAACGTCACAGCACTACCCAGATCTCTCTATTGTGTTAAAAAATCATTTAACGTAAAATGAGAAGGTTTTAAAAGCTTAAACCAGCAATATAATTTAAAAAACATAGTTTTTAATGCTTATTAATTTAAAGAAAATCTTGTAACATGTACCTAACTTTGTTATTTTCCTGATATCTTCGTAATACGTTTGTAATAAAACAGTTCAATGCTGAATGTCGCAAATGCTGCAGTAAGTCCAGCACCCCACATAACAAAAACACAGAAAAATTTACTCATTCCAATTTTCTTGGCCTCAAACACCAAAGGACTCGTAGCTCTCTTGATTTTAAGTCTCATTTCATTGTATACATGGTTAAACCACCCACTGGCTGTTGTTCGTATTACAATATCATTTATTTGATCCACCAAAGGGTATCCCTTTGAAAAAATTAAATGAATGAAAACAGGTTTTATATTTTCTATGCTACACTTTACCAAAACTTCACCATTATGATTAATGTAGTACTTTGGTATCCAGTTGTAGCGTACTATTGCTTTTGGAGCGGTAGTAACTATGTTTCTATTAAATGCGGTACGATTAACACATCCCAAGACTGATTCGCAGTGCTCAACCGTTTTAAAATCAATGGGGTACTCTTTGTAACCTCTAGAGTCAATGTAAAGAAATGACAGATCAATGTGAGATGTTATTTTCAGCTCCTTCAAACCTATGACCTGTCGAACCTTGAGTAACTGTGGTTCTCTCTTCTGGGTACCAAGAATTACTAGAAGCACATTTTTAAACAGCGTAGAGAGTACCAGAAAGGCAAGTATCCATCCAGCAAACATTACTTTACAGGAAAATCTGCTTTTGATATTGTACTTGGAAACAGAATTTTCTAGCAGTATTTGATATAGCGTCATTATCACATCAACAATTTTTATGTCAAAAAAGAATCGAACCATCATTATCCATGCTAATATTGGTACTATTAAATAGTAGCACATTTTCATCGGAAATATTCGCGACATTCTTTTAAAATGAGACATTAACGGTGCATATGGCGATACCCAAGATATGGCGTCTACATAATAAGATGTAGTGAAGTCAAACTTATAAGGAGTGTCTTCTGTAGGACTGTTGAAACCCGACAGAACATCAGCTTTCCTTGCTTCTAGCAACTTCAGGCCTCTAGCGCTAATAGTTGCCTAAAAAAATACAGAAAATTAAAATTTTAAACTTGCAGGGAAATATGGCGTCTGGTTTAAGATCTAATATTTGTTTAGTAAATAAAATCCTGTCTGCCTTTTTAAATTTAAAACAATTATGACCTCAAAAACTCAGGTCTTATGAGAATGCCTCTGTTTCAGGACTTTCCGATTAATAATGTGCAATTTTTAAAATGTTTCCTTTACTTTTGGCCTTAAGTCTACTTTTATACCACATTTCAAAGTTTCCACTTTCTTGGGATGTGTCACATAATTTTGATGTCAAGTCATTGAGTAGTAAAATAGGCGATTTTCAAAATCGAATATCTCAAAAACCAGTTGATATTTTTACACGTTATTAAAATATTATGTGAATTAACATACCAAGTATCATACCTTTATGTGGAACGACAACGAAGTTATGATAGGGGGGGAACACTCTAGCATTTTATATAATTTATACACTGGCCTAGCGCACTACCGCATGCCTAGGTAGGTAGGGTAGGTAGGTTTAAAGTGAGTGGACTTTTTACGCCCTCCACTGCGACCGCTCGGTCTATTGTGGCTCACACCCTTCTATATTTCTCCCAATAGGATTGGACTTCTAATGAATCCGATATCAGATTGGGAGAGAGTTCTTACATCTCCTCTTACTCGTGTCGCTACCGGACACGAGCACAATGTGTTCTGATGTGTTCTGGTGTTCCTGTCTCCTGGAGAGTACGACGAGCAGACGATTAGATCCATCATGCGCTCCTCTCCCGGTTTAGTGGCGTGGGTAGCTACCAGGTTCTTGTTACAGGAACCAGATGTTCTTTTGAGGTCGCATCTCCGGCCTTATCCTATGAAAACGGTCCTATCTCGCTTTTTGTTTAAAGCCAGGGCACCCTTTTTCCTATAAAGGCGGTTCTGTCCGCCTTCTGTTTGGATTTAGGGAACCCTTTCTAAGCACCTGTTTGTTTGGGATGGATTAGCCCTTCTCCGTGAAACAGGCGCCGGTAACTTCAGGGGAACCTTACGAAACGGATTCACCCGTTTCGGTCGGCGCACCTTTGTCACTTTTTTCCTATGAAAGCGGTTGTCCGCTTTATGTTTGGAGCTAGGGAAGAAATAGTCCACCGCGGCAGAGCCCCGCATTAGCGCAGTAAGGTTAGATACTCTGAGAGGTCGCCCTGTATCTCAGAGGCACCGTTGGGGACACCTATTTAAGGCACAGAATGTCATTCACTCATCAGCACGGTATGCTAACACCTTGAGTTAAAGCCTTGTGTTCATCTTAGTTTCGGATCCCGTTCCATACGGTGGCAACAAGAGTTGTCGATAACCAGCAACTCTAGCGCATGTTCCAAAAGATCCTACTGGGCCCAACCACAACGACGATGTGTGAACACAGCGGTTGGGACCGCATGCCTAGGTATTAAAAAATTAAAACAAAAAAAAACTTAATATTTTCTCGACCTAAACAGAAAAAAATTACTCCAATTTAAGGGGGGAAATAGGTGTACGGACTTAGTTTTATAAATTGATTGTAGAACTATTCAAAAATATTCTCTGAAAATACCTTAAAGAAATTCCATGCCGTTTAAAAGATATAAGCTATACTTTGAGTGAATGTCGCTCAGTCGAACAGTCGGAGCGCTTGGCATCGAGCACAGAGCAGCCGAGCAGATATAATAGTCAGCAGGTTAGCAGATGTTCTTTTTGTTCTTTTAACGATAGAGACCTTGGATACAAATTTTATAAAGTATTAGCTGATTAATTAGTATGTTGTTTAAATTGATTGATTACTGCCTTAATTTTTTTACTTATTTTTAAACGCGTTCTACTCAAAACTACTTTTTTCGAATTTGCGTAACATCCAACTCATACAGTTTTTAATTAATCGCTATCAAACTCAGCACATAATTTCTTTACATAAGTACAGTCTATGTATATCTTAACCCTACAATATATCTTTATTTTTACTATTTTTTTATAGCAAAAGAAAGTACAATAATAGGGTAAAAAATCATACTAAATTTTCATATTCCTAAAAAACATACATAAAAGATACACTTATGATTTTTTTAAATTGATTTCAGATGAAAATTGTGACCTTAAAAAATTAGGCAAAGTGCCTAGCCGGATATCTACTCTCTCTCTCTCTTTTATATATATATATATATATATATATATATATATATATATATATATATATATATATATATATATATATATATGTGTGTGTATACAGAATAGTGGAAGGGTAGTCTTGACGACTAGTTGAATACAAAGATTCCAAATTCTTGGGGATTCGGTCTGGGGCTGAATAAAATCTTTTTTTACTAAACGCCGAGCTTTCAAATTTTTTTCCTTTTTCAAAGTGCAAAGTGAGTTTTCTTAAGGCTAGACTCATTATAAGAAACATAATCAATTTATTGTTTTACATCTTAGTTACTCATAATTTTTGAATTTAAATTTTTTAACAATTATACATTTTAGTGTTTTCTAGAACATCTTGAGAAATACTGTTGACATGTATACATATATATATATATATATATATATATATATATATATATATATATATATATATATATATATATATATATATATATATATATATATATATTATATATATGTATATATATATATATATATATATATATATATATATATATATATATATATATATATAATATAACAATTAAATAATTGTTTTGTCATTTTTACATTAAAAAGGTATACTTGTTAAAGGTTGATATAGCAACCGTTTTCGAGATATTTGGATTTAAAAAAATTACGACGCATCTGATTTTATTATAGCAAAATTTAAAAAATAAATAAAACAAAATGTATAATTAAACAATATGCATTTTAATTTACAATAAAATTATTGTTCTTAAATTATGTTTGACAAAACCTAAGCTAGGTTTTATATATTTTTTAAATTCCACCATTTACTTCTAAGCACATGTCAGCTCTGTGGTGAACACCCTGGAGCTCGGAAACGAAGGCCTTGCGGACCCATATTTGTATAGACTTTTATGTTTATTTTTGGACCCTGACTACGTACCTGAAGCATTGACATTCCCTCATGAATTACCCTGTATTTATATATATATATATATATTATTATATATATATATATATATAATATATATATATATATATATATATATATATATATATATATATATATATATATTCTTTGTGTTAAAAAAATTATTGAAAATAACTAAAAATACGCCGCCCACACCTATTTTTTCCCTTAAAACGGTTTGTAAAATTAAAATTAACTAAAAATTTTTGGTTTTTATTTATTTTGTTTTAGGTAATTTACCAGTTCGCAGGGGTCATAAACTTCTGAGTACACTCAGTTTTATAAACCCGGACCAGAAACAATGCGGTCCCATCTTGAAAGGTATAAAGATAGAAATTTTTAGCCATTTTAATATTTACATGAATTTGCCTCAACAATATAAACTTTATACTTAAATCTTAAATTCAATTTAAACTTACCATTTTCTCAGAAACATCTGTAATAACAATACATTTTCTCCTAAATCCCAGTTTTTCTTCAAGCAGTTTAAGAAATTTATTTTCCAAACCATCATCATCTATGCTAGTATACGGTTCGATCACTCTATAACAATCTATAAATGTTGTATTTCTCCACAGATTAGAACGTTGAAATTTAAAGAAAATTATAACTTGAGGAATTTCCCAGCAATGCTCGATTTTTATAGGAGTTGTATCTGGTTTATCAGCACTTTCGTATCTATATGGATCATAAGTAAATACCGTAAAATCTCTATCAACAACATACACATTTTCAACATAATACTTGGCAAATATTGCAAATACATCCGAAGAAACGTTATGCATAAAAAGTAAGTAAATCGTATTGGGATTAAACAATTTTCTCTTGGTATCGTTCATCAAAAACTCTGTGGGATCAAGAGCTTGACCATCAAGAATAACTATGTCAAATCGTATATTTTTAAACAGTTTTTCCTCTACACCATGATACACCTTATAAACAGGATATTTCAGTCTTGTATCAAAATTTATTATAATTCTTTGCTTTTTAATGTTTGGATGTTTATCTAGAAGGTTCTGAATACAACTGGTGACAAGGTCAGTTAAGAAAACTGTCTGGCTTCCAATGAGCAGAATCAGAACTAATTGGTAAATTAAAGACTTCATTGTATTTGCTCGTTCAGCCGACTATTATGGTAACAGTTTTAGTGTTAAAAAGATAAACTCTATTGTTACAAAATGTTTTATAGAATACACAACACGCGAAATCCCAATTATATTCAAACAAATATTTTGACACGGACGATAGTAAAGACAACTTGTTTGTTCGTTATGGAACATTGGGGTTGTTAAATATGCTTTTATTAATTGGAGGGTTTAAATATAATTTTGCATGGGTGTATGTTTATTGTTTATACATCAGTGTGATCCAGACATAGATATTATAAAAGCAGACCATAATGTACAGCTGTCTGGAAAATAGGTTCCAAGAAAAATTATGACATACTTAATCGCCTCTCCGGAGCAGCAAACAAGTAAATTAGTGTTGGGCGATATATCGATAACTGCGATATATTCACAATGATAGACAAATCACCGGCGCTACCAGTGACCAGATATTTTTTAAACCAGTGAATTTTTTCACTGGTCAACGCAAAGCCATCGGTGCACGCCAAGCATATTTATTTTGCAGCTTCTACTAGGACGAGTTACAGCTACCCGATCGCCGAATAATCAAACGGTGAAAAATCACTGTCAAGTAACATGGTGAAAGAACCCGGCAAACAGCGATGCAGAAACAAACAACAAGACGGTTATTTTTACCGGTTCGATGTGACGGTGATTTTTCACCGGTTAGATGTGACGGTGATTTTTACAGTTTAATATTTAATAAATATCTGTCGATTTTAATAATCGCGCGGTTATCTTGTCTGCGAAAAGTTTAGGACCTGTTTGCTTGGTAGGTAGGTAGGTAGGTAGGTTTAAAGTGAGTGGGTATAACACCCTTCCACCGCGACCGATCGGTATATTGTGGCTCACACCCTTTTATATTTCTCCCACCAGGTCCAGACTTTTAATAAATCTAATGATTCTGTTGGGAGAGGGATCTTTTACCTCGCTCGGCAACAAGGTGTCATTGCCGAGGATTGCGAATCTTAGGCGTGCCATTGCTGGGCACGAACACAGTATGTGTTCTGCCGATTCATCCCCCTCCAATCATATGCGGCACTAGGCGTCTTCCGCTAGGCCGATCTTGTGCATGTGGTATTTTAATCTGCAGTGTCCCGTGTACAGGCCCACTAGAGTTTTAAGGTGTACCCTTGCTCCAGTATTTTGGCAGTACATTGTTGGTTCGGTGGGCTTATGAAGGCCTTCGAGTGTCTGAGACCCGGAAGTTCATGCCAGTACCGAAGATTTTCTCTTTGTGTCCAATCTGATATGAACTGCTTGGCCATTCCATAAGATATACCGATGACCGGTTCCAGCCCTGTGAATTTTTTTTCCGCCCCCCTTTTGGCAAGGAGGTCTGCGGATTCATTATCCTTTAGGCCGGTGTGTCCAGGTATCCACAGTAGTGTAACCTTATTGTTTTGACCCAGTTTGGTCAGCGCATCCTTGCAATTCCAGAAGGTTTTTGAATTGCACCGGCTGGATTCAAGAGCTTTAAGAGCTGCTTGACTATCGGAGAATATTTTAACTGTCTTACGTGTGCAGTGCCGATCAACCAGCGATCTAGCACACATCTCAATAGCAAATACCTCCGCTTCACATATGGTTGCGAGAGTGCCCAGGCTAGAGAAAAACTCTGCCCTCGGCCTCTGTCCATATATTCCAGCTCCAACAGCGTCCTTGGTTTTGGAGCCATGGGTGTACCAACAGGTGTCAGCCCGGAGCAGGTCGGTCGTTTTTCGACTCCCTTTGTGGGTAGACTACACTGTAGGGCCGGTTGTAGTTGGGCATTCCCATGTTTGCTTGGTATTATTTACATATATTTTATTTTTAAAGAATTAATATTACTCAAAAGCGAAAAGGCAACCTAATTCCTAATTTTTTTTAGATATATAACCAACGATGTTACTTTAGTTAGTTGCATATAATTTGTTTTTAAAGATTATTACCAAAAGCGGTAAGGCTGATTTGTTTTCAAGTTCAAATGTAATATTTTATAAAAAAGTATTATTTTGTATAATTTTACGATTTTTTTTTGGCTAACCGGTGATTAAAATAACTGCATAAAATCACAGTGATTTTAAAATCACTATCACCGATTTACTGGTGATTCATATTTTACTGTATTTCCCAACTTTAAAGTAAATGCAATTTTTTGCACTTTTAAGTTAAATGCATCAGAAATGTTAGAATGTGCCAATTCTTCAGATAAAACAATGATGCAAGTATTGTACATTTATTGGTGGCTGAAAGGCAGATATGCGTCGTTCTTGAAATCGTGTATTTTCGCCCATATATTAGAAAGAATATCGCCGCAATTGTCAGTTGTGCATCGACCGTCAAATTTCACTTCGCCTTTATTTCTATATCGACGTAAGGTGGGTGGACCATGGAAGGCCAAGCTCTTTGCATGGCCAATTAATAAAAAGTCATAGTTGGTACCATAGGACGACAAATTCCTTCTACTCACACAAGCACTGATCGAATTTAAGAACACACACGGCGAATCGCTTAAGCTGCTATTTTGTCAATGCGGTCCCCCGCTTTGTCGACCGCCGACGTCGTCGTTAAAATTTTAATACGCTCACAGTTTTCGAGTACATAATATATTATTTTCTTATTTTTTTTCTGAAATAATATAAAAAAATTGCTATGGTACTAAAGAAAAAAATATTATTTTATTTACATTGTAGTCAAAAAAATGGCAGAGTTCCTAGGAAAGCCAATGGTTCCTTGCAAGGCCGATCAAAAAATTTACACTGGGCCTTGCTATGGCAAAATTACGTTTTTAAGAACATCTAGAATTCTCGAAAATATTTAAATTTAGTTTTAAGTTATAAATACGTATTGAAAAGAGTAAAACAATGTATAAGTTCTTAATATTATTACTTGTAATCATGCTTTCAATAATTTTTTCTAAATGTTTTGTAAAATAAGAAAATTGTTTTCATAGATAATAAGTATTTTTATTGTTTGGCCTTCTTAGAAACATTTTGGCCTTACAAACAACGAGCCCAACAAGAGGCTATTACTTATTAAATTCTTTTTAAAACATTTTTACTAATACATTCTTAGTTTTACGATAGTGTTTAAGTAACATTCGTTGAATATTTTTTAAATGAATATGTTATTGTAAGAATTTTTTGTTTAATATTAATGAAATATTTTTTAATATAGTTTAAATAGAACTACATATTTTGACTGTCACAACGTTAGTTTTCAGTTAAACGACTGATTGATTATATCGGCCTTGTTTGGAGCCTTGTTTCTTCCAAGGCCGTCTGGAAGAATTTAGTTAAACTAAAATTTAATAAATAATGGTTAACTCTCAATAAAAATGTTTTATAAGCTACATTATAAAACAATAATATATTTTTTTGCTTTATTTATTCGGTAAATAAAAGAATAATACCAGTTTATTAGGTATAATGGCCTTCCATGGTCCACCCACCTTAAATTTTTTTTAAACTGTTTAGTGGTAAATGGGATATCGTTAAAAAGGGAATTTAAAGAGCTATTTAAATATCGAAAATTAAAGATGGCCGCATCATAAAAATTGAAAACATCGTTTAGTAACTAAAAAACAAAGGACGACCTAAGCAAAAAACTGATAGCAAAATATTTGACACCAAAAAGTGTCCCAGTATTGTCATAGTTTAGAACATGTCAAAATTAAAACAAATAAATCAGCAAGCAAAAATTAAAATCGACGATTTTCACTTTATCCCTAATATCTTCAGAACTAAATTTTCAAGAAAAAATTTTACTACACAGTCATAATCACAGATCGCTAAAACATTTCATTGGCATTTACCATCTTGATACTAAACGAGAGAGCAATACATTTGTGGGCCGTATCTGGTATGGCCGCCCTTGCGGCTTAACATTGCACCCCCACACACCGGATTTGGGAGTATGAATACCCCAACAAAACGGGATTTCAGGGTTATCCCCGGAAATTTTACAAAATTTAAAGTGCAAGTTGTGGGTTTTAAAAAAGTTTTTTTAAAACCGAGAATTTCGTCTCTTTAAAAGACCAATTTTGTGGTGGAATTTATGTCAAATTCTATAATTTCTTTATATGTTTGTATCTGACTAAAAGAAGTGGAATATAAATTAACTATACATCCTTATTTGCGGATGATTAAACTTAGAATACATTTTTTCAACCATAAAACGTAAAAAATTTTGTTACAAAACTTTTTTTAATTTTAAATTAAATAATGTGTGTGTAAACAAATTAAATATTCAAAAAATTCAAAGAGTTACATTCTCGCTGCAGGTATCAGGATAAATTGATATTTTATTAAAAAATTTTATACATTTTTCAGTCTTAAATATAAAAATCATTAAATTAAGTATTTTAGTAAAAAATTTGTTAAAAATTGTTTTGTTGTTATTTATTTATTTGATTAATTTTTTCAATAAAAATAATTTAATATGTCTACGGTACTGACAACTGTTTAAAAATTCAAAAGCCAATTTTGCGCCCCCGGGTAGTTGGCCCTTGGCGGCGCCCATTCGCCACCCCCTTTAAATACGGCCTGTGTGGTATACACTGTATAAAAATTTAGATGTTAGTAAGATAATTTCAATTTTTTTCCATTTTTTGAAAATTGCACCATTTTGTCGCAATCACAATAATTTTTTGAATTGGGACAATGCCTTATTTCGAACACTTTTGGGTTTGCCCATATTAAATATGTGTTTTTCTACAAAACCAAATTTGCCTATTAAAATTTGGTCACATGTGATGCAGATATTTTTTGACCCTGTAAAAGCTAATTTAAAAAACTATTTTTGAAAAAAAGCTTGGAAGGGGGTTTAATTTGGAAAACTTTCCAGTGTGTAGCAAATTGAAGGATACTTAATTTTTTTGGAAAAAAATTTTAAGTTCCAAAATTTTAAATTTCAGGATTCTACTTAGGAGTTTTTTTTTCCGGAACCCTTCCGAAATCTCGGAACCCAGGGTTCCCAAAAAACATTTTTGAAAACAACTGCTCTATGTTATTACTAAATTTGTCTCCTTTTAAAAAAAATATCCCCCTTTTCAAAATATTACTATTATTACTTCATTACCAATTAATTTTAAACTTGGTACACATCTTCTGCATGTAATATACCTTTCCCTCCTCAGTTTCGTTTTGGATTTTTTTTTACTTTAAGGGACGCATTAGTTTTTACCTTATTTTCCATTGCTATTATCGTAATAACACCCGTCTTTAAAGCTTTTAAATAAATATAGATACGTATTTTCATTTAACGTCTCGCGATGAACCTAAAATCATTTGTATATTTTTCGGTCATATTTTTATTTCTTCCAAAAATAAATGGGAAAATAAATCCAGTTACAAACCATTTTAATAGGAATCACCTTATTGAATGCGTGGACACAATTTTAAAAAACGTCCTTAAAGACACAGCCAATCCTATTATTTTAAAATACACAGAACATAATACATTTACAACATTCCCAAATATGAAAATTTCAGATTTTGAAAAAGTGAAAGAGTGGCCAGAGTATCCCAGATTTCACGCTTATCTCATTAAGGAAGATTTGGCTGACATTGACAGTCGCCTTGACCATCTGTTTAAAAGTAGACTTCTGTGGCCAAGAGCGTTGTATGTCTTTTTTTCTAACTTCACAGAAACCACAAATTTCTCTTTTTTTACACAGTACTACATTGCCAATGTTTTCGCCATCAACAAGTCTTTTAAAATATTTTCAATTGATCCGTATAAATACGAAAATGTTAACGATCCGGAAGTACTGCCTTTTGAAATAGGAACATGCAAGACTGTAGAAAACATTTTATTTAAGAAATACATGAATAAATACCCGAAAAAGTGGAGAAATACAACGGTACACGAATATTTTAGAATAGTTGAACCATATACATCCCAGTCTCAAAATGGGTTAGAAGACAAGTTGTTTAACTTGTTTAGGAACAGATTAAAATTTAAAAATAAGAGAAAAACAGTACCACACTTAGTAAGTATTTTGTTTGTCATGTCAAAATATACTAAAAGTTCATATAAATTTTTTTCGTATAGGCCATCTCATGGGAGATATTGGTTCCTAAAGAGCTCCAATGAAATCAAGTTTCTTAGAAAAATATTGAACCACCAGGTAGATTCCAATTTTAATTTAATAAGATGTAGGGGAACATGGGGTAAAATGACGAATGGGGTATGATGACTCCCGCGGGAAATTTTCCCCCCTTAAAATTTATTATTTTAAATTGTACTTTTGGGCAACGTTTAAGGTGTGGGATGTAGTAGGCAAGGGCAGCCGTTTGTCACTGTCACAGCAATTTGTAGTTTGACGACACGTGGTCGGATTGTTTTTTTACAAGGGTCGCTATAAAATTTTTATTAGAGTATTTAGTGGCTTTCCCTTTTAATGAGTAAGTATGATTTTTATTATTTTTAAAACAATATACTGGTAAAAAGAGAAAAAACAACCACTGCTTGATGTATAATTTTTTATTTTAATTTAGAAATAATAAAATAAAGTTATTTGTGCATCAGGGGCAAGATAAACGGGGGTAAGACGACGATTCGTCATCTTACCCCATAAATATTATTTTTTACCCTTCAGTATAAAAGACTATAAAAATGTTATTGTTTTTTTATTGCAGAATGCCCAGAAAGTACAAACGAAAGATCAACCGTAGAGAATGGGACAAAAATTTCCCCTCAGGTTAGCGCTAAAGCTCTGGAACAAGGTACTTTATGTTGAATGCGGCGGCTAGTGAGTAAAAAAATTCCTGAGGCAACGCTGAGGCGATATCGAAAATAACAACTACAGGGGAACAACTTCCACAACATGCAGGTCGATTTAAAAATATTTTTACACCCCAGCGCCTGCGGGAATTTGTTCAATATATCACAGAATGTAATAGGCGTGGCCTTGGCTGATTTTCAATATAAGTGCGTAAATTAGCTTTTCAATTTTCTGAAGAAAGGGAAAAAACAACACAGATTTAATCCAAAACCAAAATAGCCGGACCTGATTGGTTTGAAGGGTTTAAAGCAGCCAACCATCTCAGCCTGAGAAACCCAGAAGCCACATCTGTTGCTCGCCTTAGAGGGTTTAATCGAGTTGGTTTAATTTTTTTTTTTTTTTGATTCTTAGAGATGTTAAACATAAATATAAATTTAGTGCTGATCGATTCCGGTCTATCCCATGCCAAAAAAACTACCAAAAATATTAACGCCTAAAGGACAACGTCGAGTAGCCGAAATAGTATCCGGGGTGAAAGAGGCCGTACAACAACTTTAGTTTGTTGCATGAACGCTGTGGGTTCCACCGTGCCACCTTTTTTTGTATTTGCTCGTCAACGAATGAAACCTGAACTGTTAAATGGATGCCCTCCTGGTTTGCAAGCAAAGGGGACAAAGTTCCGGGTGGATGACCGCTGAGAGTTTCCTGGCATATTTACGACATTTTTTTAAATCGCAAAGCCGTCCATTAATGATCCGGTGTTGTTATTGGTGGACAACCATAGCTCACACATTTCCCCTTTCCCGGGGATTAAGTTTGAGAGACAATGAAATAATACTGGTAGGATTTCCACCTCATACAACACATAGGTTACAGCCCCCTCGATGTTTCTTTTTTTGGTCCCCTGAAAAACCTACTACAATCAAGTGTGTGGGTGCGTTTCGGGCGACAATCCTGGGGCAGTAATTTCAGACAGAAATCTCGGTCCTTTATTTACCGAAGCTTACTGTAAAGCTGCTACTGTAAGCAATGCTGTAAAAGGGTTCAAACCATTTAATCCGATAATTTTTAATGAGAGCGATTTTGTCGCAGCAATAACGACAGAACGGGATAATCCAGAAGATGCTGTATTAACTTCACCAAGAAATAGGAATTCCTGAGGGAATTCTATAAACTCTCCTTTAACCAATGACTCGCAATCCGATTCTAATGATGGCGTTCCTTTAACTATCCTTGCAAAAAAAATCAGACTGAACCAGACACCCCAATAAAACGAGCCTAATATAATGAATGCTAGGAATTCAGCTGCCGATAAACTAGGGTCAAGTAAGCGAAATTTATTTCAAGAAAACCAAACAGCTTTAAAAGAAATTAGGCCAATACCAACATCGGAAAGGAAGTCCACAACTCGAAAAAAAAAGTCTGTTTTTATTTGCACGCCTGTAAAAAAGTTTTGGAAATAAAAAAAAAATGAACAAGCAAAAAAGAGTTAAAAGAAAATTAAGATTGGAAAAAAGGGGGTATTAGAAAAGAAAATAAGTTAAAAAAGTGGATAAAGGAAAAAAAACCCTTTGGGTCAGTCAACAGCCACACAATCTGACTACGATAAGGCTGGCCCAAGTGGTCCCAATTCTATTAATCAGAATACACATGAAATTCAATACAATTGTCCAGGTTGTAACGAATTTTATACAGATACGCCAATTGGGAAAAATTTGATCCAATGTTCATCTTGTTTGTCGTGGTGGCAAGAGGACTGTTTCTTGGAAGAGGCGAGTTCTATTGCGATTTTTTCATATAAGCCATCTTATAAAGGTTCGTCATCTTACCCGATGTATGGGGTAAGATGACTAAAATGTTAGTTTTTAGTGTTTGTTTTTTTGATAAAGTGGTTTATTTTTTGTGATATTTGCTATCTTAATAATGTAGTAAATATATTTGTAGTTTTATATTTTTATTTTCACCTCTTTAAATAAATATTTTCGTTATTAATTTAAGCGTTTTCCTTAATATCGTCATCTTACCCCACTTTCCCCTAATACCAAGTAAGACTCTTTAAATTACTATTAAAGGAAGTGTTGTAAATTATTAGCAACAATCGCAGGCACAGGCCAGCTGTGACACTCATCATGACCTCCTTTTTTACGCCCTGTTTATACAGTGTGTCTACTTAAGTTGGCAACATATGGAAAACTTTTTTATTATTCATTTTACGAAAAAACGTTATTCTTTATAAAAAGTTCTGCATGCTCTAAAATCTAAAAAGCAATCAACAGATATGCAATTTTATCAATCTTATACGAGGTGTGCCAAAAAATATGAATTTTGCTCAAAAGTAAAGTACCTTTATATTTCACAATTTTAAAAATTGTTATGATAAAAAGTTGTTCGAAATTTAAAAATGTTTAAATATGCAATAATATCCTTCCAATTGAAAAAAAAATATTTTTTACAAATTTTGCTTTTATTTCTTCTGAATTTTATAATACTTTCTACCAAATTTTGCTAAATACAACTGATGTTTTGAATGTCACTGTAAAACATTTCTTGTCAATCATCAGATATTGATTTTTTTAATCCTATACGAGGTAAGTCAAAAAATATGAATTTTAGACAAGAGTAAAGTACTGGGTTTTCCCGTATAATTGCGCACCCCTTTAAAATATTTATTTTTATAGATAGAAAAAAATAGTTTCTATAAAAGGGTTAAAATTTTTTTCATGAAGATTTTCATGGTGTAAGATAGAAAAACAAATGATGATCGGAAAATTTTGACAAATCACTATCAACTTCGTTATTTTGAAATGGAACACCCTGTAAAATTTTTGAAAATTCAAATTCTGCTAATCTTCCTTTTTCAAATATATATAACTTATCTATGTTGGGATAAACGAGTTGCAAGTTTTTTTGAATTTAAAATTTCGTTCTTATAAGCCATAGTTAGCCATGGATACAACCCAAATTGACTTCTGTCAAATATTTATATTTTTGTTTGGTTTCCAAGACGAACCATGGCTAACGCGACTTAACTTTGCCAAACGGGTTGCAAAGCCGTAGCCAGGAAAAATTTTTGGGGGGGGATTACCCTTTTTGTGTCAGATACTTTAAATTTTTGATTTCTAGGGGATGTTTTTTATCTACAGCCGTACCATACAGGGTGGTTCAAAAGATATTGCATGACACTTAAGTTTTTTTTATGAAACCCCAATTTTAAAAAATTTTAGATTCTCTATGACGTTTTTAGTAACTTTTGTTAATAAAGTTTTTTTACCTATATTTAATCGTTGTGAAGCTATTTAATTGTATATTAAAATTTGACTAACTTAACTCAATATTGATAATAATCGATTGCACGGCAAAATATAATAATCATGGATACCATCAAGAACATTTAACATCAGTCAGTGTCACCGTATGTCATAGGAAAACCTTTGTCTTTGATTTCAAATTGTTAACTAACCTAGTTGTGATAAATATTAAACAAGATTTATTCAGTTCAAGAAGGGGTAAAAATATTAAAACTGTATTACCAAAAGTATGTGGCTAATTAATGAGAAAATTTTAAGAAACTGGATCTGTGTCTAATTTCGCCGTTATCGCCATTAAAAAAATCGATTAAATTAGAAATGAAGTCGCAGAAATACCAGTGTTGGAACACGTAGCACTTGACAACACCCAAAGCACTTGTGGACAGGCAATTAATTAGAATGAAGACGATTTTAATAGAAGGTTGGAGTTTTTCGAATTAATGTCCCAACTTTTAATCAACAAAGCAAATCTGTTTTTAATATTTGTTTCTCGGATGAGTGTACGTTCTATTTACATGGTGCGGTAAATAGACATAATTGTCGATATTGAAGTGACTTGAATCTACATTTGTTTTTTAGAGGGTACACCCGCAAATCCTGAAAAAAAAAATGTGTGGGCCGGCATTTTCGTAAATCATTTGTGGGCCTTTCCTTATTCCTAGAATCTTGACGGGCAAGACGTACCCTTTGGGCATGTTAGAAAATACAATAGAGCCAAGAATTACCGAAATATTAAAAAATGACGTTAATTATAAGAAAATGATATTCATTTTCAACAAGATGGTGCACCACCGTACTATGTAGCTTCAGTACGACAGTTTTTCGACACCCATTTCCCGAATCAGTGGATCGGCAGACGAGGACCCATTGAGTTGCCGCCGAGATCTCCAGACGTAAGTCCTTTAGATTATCTTCTTTGGGGGTATTTAAAAAGTAAAGTTTTTAGTACGAAGCCAGCTTTCATTCAAGATCTTCGGGAGCGGATTACGGCTGAACGTAGACAAATAACTCCATACATGCTTGAAAAAAGTGGGAAAAAGATCGAACAAAATCTTTATTATTGCATAGTAGGGGTAAATTGACACCACTTTTAGCACTTATTACCACATTGACCTACTTTATAGAAAATTAATTTTTTCTTTACCTTTAATTTGGGTATGACTGTAGGTTTCTTTTTGTTTTTTTTACACTCGAGAGTGTTTTTTAAATTTTTAAAATAAGTCTCGTTACTATGGAAACTATTTGATTATTATTTTTTCGATATATTTCCTTATTATCACTAATTCTAGAATTTTATTATAAACTCAAATAGCTTCAGGACGATTGAAGATAGGTATAAATTTTACTAACACAAGGTACTAAAAACTTTAGAGAATCTAAAAAATTTTTTAAAAAAAATTTAGGTTTCCATTTAAAAAACTAAAGTATAACGCAATATCTTCTTATTGAACCACCCCATATTGTACGGCTATAGATAAAGAGATTTTAAAAATTTAAAATTGACGTCTGAGCGTTTTTCCCCTAATATACCAGGAGAGTCACAAATAGCGACCTTTTTGAGCCACTCTGTACAATACTAAAGATAATGCAACTCAGATTGTAAAACCTCGGTCCTTACGCTGCAACCTACGATACTCGAACTAAAACTGAACACGCTGTCCGCGGGGTCTTTTTACTAAATGGGTACAGACAAAATTAAATTGGTAAGCTGGTTTACTCGGTGTTTTGTTTTCCCCTCAAGACCTAGCATTACCAAAATTATTCACTATAGTAGTAGTATTTTGTATTTATATTTTTTTTCTTTGTAAAATTTCGGGGGTTCTGACCCCTGACCCCCACTGGCTACGGCCTTGTTGGGTTGTATCCATGGCTAACTATGGCTTATAAGAACAGATTTTAAATTCAAATAACTTGCAACTCGTTTATCCGAACATAGATAAGTTATATATATATTTGAAAAGAGGAAGATTAGCAGAATTTGAATTTTCAATCATATACAGGGTGTTCCATTTAAAATAACGAAGTTGATAGTGATTTGTTAATTTTCCGATCATCATTTGTTTTTCTATCTCACACCATGAAAATCTTCATGAAATATCCTGCAACTTTCATATAAACTATTTTTTTCTATCTATAAAAATAAAGATTTTAAAGGGGTGCGCAATTATACGGGAAAACTCTGTACCTTTATATTTAACAATATCGAATGAAAAGTTATGCATTAATTTATAAAAAAAAAATACAAATATTTTTTTAAACATCTCTACTCGAACTACGAAATTTTAAGTGTTATTATTGTACATTTAATCTAGAATGCTCCGACAAGAAATGTTTTAAAGTGGCATTTAAAACATCAGTTGTATTATGCAAAATTTGGTAGAAAGTATAAAATTCAGTAGAAATAAAGGCAAAATTTGTAAAAATTTTTTTAATTATAAGGATGTAATTGCATATTTAAACATAGTTTTTAATTCCGAACAACTTTTTATAATAACAATTTTTGAAATTGTGAAATATAAAGGTACTTTACTCTTGAGCAAAATTCATATTTTTTGGCATACCTCGTATAAGACTGATAAAATTTCATATTTGTTGATTGCATTTTAGATTTTAGAATATGCAAAACGTTTTATAAAGAAAAAATTTTTTCTGTAAAATCCGTATAAGATCTTTGGACAACGTTTTTATCAAACCTATAACTGTTGACTAAAAATTAACTATCGCGCTAATCCTAACCGTTTTCTAAAAAAATGTCACTTTATTACTGTCTTTTTTCCTAAGTTCTATCGGGTTAAATATTAGAAAGAGGGGTTTCGCCTGCCACCAACATGGCTTCGCAAAGTTTAATACACTCGGGAGCACGACGAATAGGCCTTTTCATCACATTTTTTTTTGTGCGCATGCGTCAGTATCAGCCATTTTTTTCGTACTGTTTCTTGTAAACAAGCATGTTAAAGGGCCTGTAAACACATAATTAAATTTAAAAAATACTTAAGAAAGTATTGTTATTGAAGAAAAGAAATACGAAAATAAAGAAAAAAGTGCCTTAATTAGCAAATAGGTTTTTTTAATCGATTATTATAATGATATCAGTAGAAAAAGGAACGAAGAAGCGGTGTTGTTATGGAGTATGTAAGAGTGATACGCGCTATAAATCTTAAATACAATACAATTTAATCAATATAACAATTGTATATATGGAATTAATTAGAATAAAATTATAAATACTTTTGTATGTAAAGAAGTAATGATGCCTAACCTCTCAATTAGCTCACTTTCTTTTTCTTTTAATGACGCCCATTACATTTAAGTACCTTTTTAATTGGTACAAATTATGGCTTCAACTGAATTATAAATCAGTGAAGCACCATCAACGATTTTTTCCAGTAAATGATTTTAATTGGGGAGATAATACTGCACTCCCAGCCATTGTCGATCAAAACAGTACGAAACTTTTGAATTGCCGCTATTTCAACATGGCGACTGCGCTTGCGCTTGTCACATGATGAAAAGGTCTATTGAGAAAATTTCCCTTCTTTGTATTCAAAATGACAGACTTTAGGGTACTAACCGTGTAAATAAAGTGGCGTTTTTTTTTGTTTTTTAAATTAAAGTCAATAGTTAAGGGTTTGTAAAAAACGTCCAAAGTTCCTATTAATACAGGGCGTAATAAAAGGGGATCATGAGTGTCACAGCTAGTCCGTCCCTGCAGCTGCGAGTAATTCACAACACTTTCTTTGATAATAATTTAAAGAATCTTCCTTGGTATTACATCTTATTAAAATAAAATTGGAATCTTCCGATACGCAATATCTCTCAACTAATACCGTTGTCGCCATTCATCTTTTATTCAAGCTTCTCTCTCTTATTTCTGTTTCTACTTATCCAGCTTTTTTTAAGTTTCTTTCTGTTGGCGTTCATGTTAAAATCGTTTTTGGGAAATCTTTCGTCTTCCACTATGTAATGGTTAACTTCCATTATGTTCCTTATGGGGGTATTCGGTTTCTTTTTTCGGTTGCCGATCTCTAGTACTTTAGGAACTTTAATAGTTTACTAGAGGGTTTTAGTAGTTCCAGTTCTAGTTAATGAAATTTTTAATAGAACATTTACAGCAAGCTATTAAGTAGTTTAACTTGGTACAGTGACGAACATTAAATGTTGGGCAAAAAATTTGTCAAGTTTTGACTTTTCTGCCAATTTTTGGAAATCGCTCTTTTTTACCTTGTTTTACTTTTAATTACTATTATATAAACCAAAAGGTAAAAGAAATTTTTTATAAAAACTAACAAATTAATAAATTAACAATTTAATAAATTCAAACAAACCTAAATATCCTTCCAAACAAGTTTAATATTTTATTGCGGCCCGTTTTTTTCTAAGACAAAGTTTAGCCAAAGAATATAAACCTCAATAAGAAGCGACAATATTCGAAGTCCCAAAAATTTTTAGGAGGGGGCAAAGCTGTTTAACTGTCAACCCGCTGCCGGCAGCTATTAGTCCGGGATTTCATGTTTCGTTTAGTGCTTTGTTGAGTTTTATGTGTTGTTTCATTCGTTTTCTTCAGTTTTGTGGATATCTTTAGGAAAACAAAGCACTAAATGTGCATAGTAATTGTGATACTTGTAAAAATTATAGATCACAATGCGAATCTTTGGATGTTAATTCTTTGTTAAAGTACAGTGTGGATCAGCCAAATGGAATAAATTCAATATTAAATAAATAGGGGCTTATTCGAAAAAATGCTCGGACATATCGATTGGTATTTTTAATTGCGCATTTTTTCAACTTAAACTGTTAATACAGGGTGTGTCATGTGACGGTGGTCAGTATCAACTTTCTTAATTTAAATGCAACACCCTGTATATTATTCAATTTTTGTTTTTTTCAAAGCATTCTAGACATATTTTATGTACAATGTCCCATACCTATCTTCAACTGTTTAGTAAATATTAAGCGTTTTCAGGTTTATTCCATCTATTGCCTTTACATCTTTGCCACTTTCGTGAGGGTTACTTTTGTGCATATACCTACTAGAGGCAGCTGAGTTAATCCTGTATAATTACCTTATAAGCATAATCATCACTCCTAGAAATAGACATAAGAAAGGTTATAAATATAGCTAGAAAATATATTTTTAGGATGACTTCTGTTAGTTAAGCTTAAACTGTTGTAACTTTAGTATTCGTTCTCGTTCCTCTCAAAAAAAATAAATTTGTTACAATTTTCGAGTTTAGTGAAAAATAAAAAGTGTTTTTCTCAAGAAAAATTGTTTTTTAAAAACATCATTCCTTCGGCCCGCATTGTAACTGCCGTGCCGCTCGGCTGTGCGGACAAGCCTGCGAGAGAGTAAGAAGAATAGCTGTATAACATTTCTCTCGCACCTTGTGCTGATGAATTGGCGGAAGGGGTGTATACAACGCCGACAAATTAAGAGAAGGAAAGAAAGGGAGGGAGAGAGGTTATACACCTATTCTTGCTTCTCTCTCGCACGCTTGTTCCCAAGGCTGCCTCTATATGCACAAAAAGTAACTTTTAAGAAAGTGGCAAGCATGCAAGCACAATACATCTAAAAGCACCTAATATTTCCAAAATAGTTAAAAATAGGTATAAGACATTGTACATGAAGAATCCAAAAATTGACTAATATACAGGGCGTTGCATTTAAATTAGAGAAGTTAGTGTTGGAGACTATTATGTATAAAAGTATTTACAGAAAAAAGCGCAACCAAAAATACCGATACAAGTGTCCGAGTTTTTTTCGAACACGCCCCGTTTATTTTTTATTTAATTTATTCCATTTGGCTGATACACACTGTATTATAAAGCTTACGACACTACAAAACATTTATGGAGCGTTGCAGCACCTCCCGATTTGTTTATTAAATATGTTTATAATTTGAACATGCTTTTAAAACTAAGTTTAAAGATATTTGTATAAAACGGAAGTTTACATAAACTCTTAAATGAAATGAATAAAAATTTACCCATGCCTGCAATGATTTTCCTAAAATGTACATTATAAAATAATTTATTAGGCTTAAAATATTTTATACGATCAAATATACCAATCGTGATCTAAAGTACCAGTTAAAAGACAAGAAAACTAAAAATTTATCACCTATAATCAATTTATAGTCACGGTAACAAGTCGATGAACTTTCAGATTTTGTCATTTTGCTAAACTTTTTTGCCTATTTTTTTTTAAAGTCACTATTTTCTATCTCACCTTGAACATTCAAGCTCTAACCTTGGCATTTAGCCTTTATAAAACTAAAATTGTTTATTTTAGTGATGTTAGTGAGATTTTTTTCCAAATTATAAATCTACTTTCAAATTTAATTAATTTAATGGGGAACCCTCTTTTTATTAAAGCATGCTGTAGATTGTATATTAATATATTCTTACTAAGAAATTTTGTTGTTGTTACCAATATAGGAAATGCTAAATAATATGTTTATGTAATAAAAAAATTAAAGTACATTGTACTGTTTTTTTTTACAGTTAAAATGAAAGGATATACATTTATAGTAAAGGTAAGTATTAAGGTGTATAGGTACCGTTTAACAAAAAACATTCCCTTCACCGAATTTTTGACCCAGGAACCATAGAATCACATACCCTAAAACTTTTTTCTCTTTTTCTTTGAAATGGGAGATGTACATCAAGAGTAATAGCGGAAGCAAAAACTGTATACTATTCGTTTTTTTCCAAATGTTATACAGTCAAATTAGTTAGACGTAAAATGGATTACAAATTTAATTCTGCATAGGTACTCGAAGACCTCAAAAACCATATATTAACACTTACCCACTTATTGTTTTATTACAATTTTAAAAAAACGATTTCTATAATTATTTTACATCTGTTCACACAAAATTACATAATATTATTTTTTTTTAAAAAAAATTGCAACATTTAATCCCCTGTAAAACATCGCTTTGCCCAAAACTAATTTTTTCAAAAATAATCTAATCTTTTGAGAATAGCCAACCCTAAAAAGACTGCAAAAAACCTTCTTGAAAGGGACGATTTTCCAGGACTGCAATGTATAGTTATACATATAAATTTTTTTCCCGTGTAAAACTGAATTTTTACCGTTGATATTTCTCTCAGTGTACCCCCAAGCTGTTTAAGTGTCATTCCGTCTAAACGTGACGTCAGAAATTTGTTTCCCATATAACCAATGCTATTGGGAACTTTATGTCGCTTCTTATTGAGGTTTATATTCTTTGGTTTAGCCTTCCAGGCATCGAATGAACCAAAACCCGAGCGTAGTCGGGATTTTCTCGTAACTTATTCCACGCCTCTAAAATTGTATCCTTAAATTCGTTTACAATTTGCGGCTTAAACTCATTTACACTATTTATTTTTTTAACTAATAAGCTCCAAACATTTTCCATAACATTTAAATCCGGACTATGTGCGGGCCACGATAAAACCCTGATACGCTGCTCTTCCATCAAATATAATCGACCTGCCGGGCCGTATAAACGGGGCACTTATATTGTTGTAAGATAAAATTTCTGTCCGGAAATCGATCCAGTACAGAAGAAAGAATGATATTCTATAGTAGATCTATTCCTCAGACCTCCGTATTGAAACTTCCTTCGATAAAATAACATACACCAAGTCCTTGTGCACTCAGCCACCCCCAAACATTTACCTAAAATCGCTCACTACTTCTGTCCTTTTGGGTATATTTTTCATCAAATCGTGTTTCTTGAGGCCTGTATATCTTAAGTATCCCATTGTCACACGACTGAAACACTTTTTCATCGGTGAATATTATATTTTCCCAAAAAATCGGAGGTTCCAAGTAAAATTGTAGAGCAAATTCAATGCGTTGTTCTTTATTTGCATTTGTTAAAAACGGTTTTAAAGCTGCCGGGTTGCAGCGCAATTCGGATATTTACCTTATTCTTCGCCGAGCCATTCTAACCGATGCTGTGAAATTGCTTACCGTTTTTGCTGTAACTACAGATTTAAATGGTTGGTTTCTCAAAACATTAACTAAATTATTGTCTTGTTCTTGATTCGATAATTTGAGGCGACCACTTTCAGCTCTTCTCTCAAAGGAGTATGTTTCTTGCATTTTTTTTTTAACAAAATGAATAGTACTCTTTGGGATGTTAAGCTCTTTCTGGCCAACCTCTCTGCCCAATATTATGAATAATTAATACTTTTTGATCCAAAGTAAAGTTTGGCATTTTAAAAACTATTTTTAGATACTGACAAGGAACACCTGTTTCTTTATTAGGTTTTTCAACAGGTATTTTTATTCAGTAGAAGGTGGCATAAGCCTATTTTACGAAAGGGAAAAAGTATTGCCCAAGATTTAATGGCCGTTACTGTACCTTTTAAAAAGAATTGTTCTTAATATCTTAAAACTTATACTCTGTTTCGTGAATATTTACTTCCAGTCTTCATTTGCGATATTCTTTAATTCTTTTTCAAGGTATATATTCTGTATCATTATAATCTTGGGCTATTAATATTTGGTCGTGGTAGATCCATGGACCTGCAGTTTTTGCTGAATTTTAATACTTGTTTCAAGTAAATTTTAAACAGTGATAGGGTGAAACAACAGTCTCGTTTAAGACTCTTATTTACTTCTTACTTTTCTAAAAGTCTGTTGTCCAGTTCTATTCAGCGGGGAGGGTAAACGTTAATTCGTGCAAAAAAAGGGTGATTTTTTAGATATTTCTTTGAAGACACAGTTAAAATCTTCTTATTAAAACTAATGCTACCCTAAAGTAAAACATTTAAAGAATTTTATGTCAAATTTTCATCAAGAAATATTAAAAAATACGGCAAAGGCAGCAATTATTTGGATCTCGCAAAAAAAAAGTAGAATTGCGAGGCCCCTCATAACTAGGTGCTGGATCATCTGAAATTAAAAAACTAAAGTTTTTTCGTTAGGTAATCTCTTTCACCAGGTAACGCGGAAAAAAGTTTTTCGAAATTTCAATTTTTCACTTTTTGGGAACACTTTAAAGTGAAAAACTCACCCGCGATACCTCGTAAATTATGTCTAGAAATAGTGCTCAAAGTTTTAAAAGGATCGGTACAGTAGTTTTGAAGTTTTGAGGGGCACCTACTTTCAAAACGTAAGTTGTGGGAAAAACGCTTTAAAGTTTTGAACACTAAATGGCTTACTTACCTTACTAACCGCTGTATATTTGTAAGTTTTGCTCCTATCCCTCCCAAATTTTTACACAATATTCTAAAAAGGTTTTTCATTTAAAATGCACCAAAAAAAGGTTTACAAGAGTTCCTCCCTCCTTTAAGCTGTACTGCCACTGTAGAGGTTTTTTTACAGCTGTTTTTAAACTAACTAAATACTTATTTTTTTCTAATGCTTTCCAAAGCTTAATTTGAGGTAGTGTTAAAGCTATCTTCAGATATATGAAAAGCAAATGTAGTTTCTGATTAAAGGCACTTTTTTTGCTTATAAGTTAGGTTAGGGTGTCCGGAGACAACATCATAAAACTTAAGGTAGTGATTTTCCATTGACAAAAATGCCAGTAAGTTATGTGTCGAAATCTCCACCATTACCAAGATACAGGGATATAAAATATCATTTTTTGTTTAGTTTTTTGGCATATTTATTTTATTCTTCAACCGATTCAGTTAATATTTGGTATAAGAAACATGTTTGACTTAAAAGTTCTAAGAACATATTGGTTATTTTTTATTCCTCTAGAGTCTAGAGGACACTTTACCTGAAACATAACATTAATTTCTTTTATTACTTTTCTTTTTCAACAGATATCTTTAAAACAGAGTATAACATGTTGGAGGTAATTATAAATTGAAAAATTTTCTGATTAATTTAAAAATTTTTACCACCCAAAATTTTTTCAGTTACATACGTAATTTAACTTTACCCGCAATCAAGTCGCCTTGCTTGAAATAAATTGAAATTATCATTTGTTGTTATACCAAATGTTAACTTAATCGGTTAAAGAATAAAATAAATATGCCAAAAAAATTCAACAAAAATGATATTTTACATCTCTGTATCTTGGTAATGGTGGAGATTTGACATTTCTCACATAATTATAGCTTTTTTTTGTATAATCACTACCTACCTTAAGTTTCTGATGTTGTTTCTGACTCTGTATAATTCTATTACAACCATACATTTTTTTAATAGGTTACCACCCGCCATGCGGTGGAAAACCAGCAAAAGCAAATCTTCGGGAATACAAACTGACATTTTCCCTTTTTCATTTGACGAGATGTACTTTGGACTAGATTTCACCATTACTTGCTTATTCTTTAGTCTGACCAAGTGCCGAAAATTACCAACATGGATGAGAATTACCCGTATTTTTTGTTTCATTTTATTTAATTTAATTTTCCTTTAATAATTTACAGCCTTAGGAAATCTTATTAAAGGTTTAAAAAATGTTTTGTTTTATCTTGTTTTGTTTGAAATCCAGTAATTCAACACTAAGAACAAAATTCAGCAGTTAAGAATCGCTGCCATTTGGATGTTTGCATTGCTCAATCACATAGTTTTTAAAAACTTTAATTGTAATAACAGCAACAAAGTTAGAAACGCCCAGATAATTATTTGAAGAAATTCTTCAATCAGGTTTAAAATTGTTAGGTAAAGATCAAGACCATATTATAGTAATGAGGACCTTTTAAATTTTTAAATTTTTAATAAAAGGGGATCCTGTAACTATGAAAATGAAAAGAACTAAAATTTAAAGAGACAGTGCAAAAAGTAGGGGAAAGGGGGGCCCAAATTTTTTTTTATATTCCCATGTGGTACCGGGGAAAAAGGGCCCCCAGTATTAAAATGTTACTTAAATTTTGTTTACACAAAAAAATTTTTTATATTTTTTTTACAAAAGGATATCCATTTTTGGGGAAGGTTCCTTTTAAAATTTTTCGAAAAAGGGGAAAAACGGATGGGAAAAAGGCCGGGGGAAGGGGGATACGAAGAACTGCAGAGAAGAAAATGTTTTTTTTTTAATACTAATCAAAATTTATCATTTTTTTCTTTAAGTTTTTTTTTTCCCAATTTGGGTTGGGGATTAATTTAAAATTTTGTTGTGTTTGTAGTTGAGATTCAAAAAATCCAAAAAAAAAACCCCAAAGAAAAAAAATTTGGGGTTGTATAGTCAAATGGGGGGTAAACCCCCCAAATTATTCATTTTAAAAGGAAAAAAATTTTTTTTATTTTTAAAAATTAAAATTTATGGAATAAAGTAATGGTTAATTACCCAAAAGAAAATGCCAAAAAAACTGAAAAAAAAGAATATAATTGTTTATTTTCAAATAAAAGCCAAAAAAAAAAAAAAAACCAAAAGTTAAAAATTTCCAATTTTTTTAAGCCCAAAGCCAATTTTCACTATGAAAATCCAAAATTTCCCCCTTTTCATTTAAAAATTAAAGAAAGAGGTTTCAAAAAAAATTTTTTTTTAAAAATGTTTTTAGCATTTATTTAAACAATAAAAATTTTTAAAACATATAGGTTAATTTGTAGGTGGCAAATAAAAAAGATTTTTTTAAAAATTAAACAAAAAATTTTTTAAACCCGGGGAAGGGGAATGAAAAAAAAAAAACTAAGTTAAATGAAAATATTAAACATACAGAAAAAAAATTTTTTTTGAATTTTTATTTAAATTTTTGTTAAAAAATTTTTACAAATAAACTTCTCAAAAAATTTTTTTTTCACCAAACATTTATAATGATAGATTTGGAAAAGTGAAATTTCAATTCAATATTAACTGATCTAATATTAAATTAAAAAAGCCAATCCATTTTTTACAAAATATTTTATTTAAAAATTCCTTAAAAATTTTATTTCCTTTTCATCATTAATTCAAACAATTTTTCTTTAGGGACTTTCTTTTTTTGTATTTTGTATATAATTATCTTCTTGAATTTGAACCCTTTTAAATTTGGGATCAGAAACATTTAGTTTTGGAACATTTTCTTTTTTGTATTTTTTATTGTTCCCATTTTTTATTTGTTTTTTTTCCTTTTTGATTTGGGTTTTTCCTCTTTTTAATTTATTTTCCTTTTCTTTTTTTATCTCCAATGCTTTCCCTTTTTTAGTTTGTTTTCTTTTTTTTTTTTTCCTTTTAAAATTTTTTTATTTCTTCTTTTTTCCGAAGAATTTTTGTAACTGATGAAACTAAAAAAAAAATGATTTCTTGTGGATGTTTTTTTTCCACTTCCCTCGGGGTTTAGGTTTTTCAAGTAATGGCCCATATTTTTTCATTAGATTCCCTCCAAATTGTTGCACGATCTGGTTTTTAAGCTTAAAAACCCTTCTTTTCCGGGGTTAAAACCCCATGATCCTATTTCTTCTTCTTTGCCTCATTTGATTTTTTGTAGATTTTGTTTTTAAAAACCCGTTTGGTTCTTTTTTCTGGTGTAAGAGATGGGAACATTTTTATTTTAGGCTTTGGCTTTTCAAGGACTTTTGGTTTTTTATTGTCCAAACCCTCATTTTTTGTTATAATTGGTTGGTGGTCTTTTAAAAATACAGCATTTTGGGAATCTCATTTGCATTTTCTATCTGGGAAATTTCAAAAACTATTGGCATATTTAGCAATTCTTCTTGAGAAAATATAGCATTTTCTTCAATTTCATCTAACTATTTCAAATGTTACCTCCTTCTCAACCCTACAAAATTATTATCTACTACAAAAATATTTTTATCATTGTTTGGTTTAACTCAGAGTAAAGATTTCTTACGTTAAAATATTTACAATCTTCATGTTTTGTTTCCATATCTCCATCTTGAAGTTCTTTTAAGAATATTGTGGGGCCTAACATCTTACAGAATAAATCATAATCGATTTTTTTTCAGAACATATTTCTGGTTGTTGTTCATTTTTATCTTGTTTTTACCAAAGACATTTGGAAAAAATTGGGTAGCATCTGCATTCCCCTGGAAATAAGCCAGAACTTTTAAACCCATTAACTTTTAGAATCCCTTTAAATTTTTTAAAGCCTTATCTAAAAATTGGAGCAAAGTGATGTTTTCCTAATTGACAATATGGATTTTCTTCTCCAGCTTAACACTCCATCTTTCCAAAAAAGTTTTAAGAGGCTTAAACAAGAAACATCAGCCGGTTGCATTATTCTTGTAGAGTTAGGGTATAATGCCACTAAAATTATTTGAATTGGGTGCACATTCACTAAGCCTTCCCTAAGTGAGATGTTTGATGACCATCAACAAAAAGAATGACTGGAAACAAATATTTTGTTTCACAAGATTTTTATTAAATATTTCTTTTTATATAATCAATAAAAACTTCTGATTTCATCCAGCCCCTTTTCATGGAGGCAACCCCCGTGGTCTGGAACACTATCTGACACAATTTTTGAAATTTCTTGTTGGGGAATATTATTAGTGGTGGAGTCAATGTCACCGGAGGAGAAAAACTAAACATCACGGTTAGATTTTGCTTGGCCTTCCTCTGTCAACTTCATAAACATTTTTCTGGATTTGGCGGTAAAACTTTTCCGCTTAGGCAGAACAAAAAACAGGTCTCGTCACCGTTGTATACTCTTCGAGGGTCTTCTAAGATGGAAAGAACCCCTTGGATTTATACGTTTCGATATCAACAAACCATTTTTTAAGTCTTTTTTAGAAACTTAGATGATGCGTTTGTTACGCCTCTGGTGTTCGATGAGTTAAAGCAGGATGTCGATTTAGGAATGACCTGTACCAGTGGTTTCCTACAAAGATTATAAATTGGTGAGTATTTTATTCATTTTATATGGATATAAATACATACTAAACTTGAAGTCATGATAGAACAAATACCTGGTATATTATTTAAATGGATTCGGACGCTTATCCATCCAGAAATTGTTTTCAGATATCTGCAAATCAATTTTTCGCCTTGGAAAGCCTTTTTTCTGACTTTCGAGAATCCACCAACGAGTAGTTGCTTTCGTTTTCACCAGAAAAGATTCGGCCCAGGCCCAATTTTTGAAAATTTTAATTCCCAATCGGAATTGTAGAGAGATCTGGGTATCTGGTACTTCTTTGAAATGGACTTTTTTGGGCCCCATTTTTGATTTCCCCAGAGCTTTCTGAATTAGTTCTTCATCATATTTTTTACTTGGCTTTTTACTATTTTTCTTTGAAATTTTTTTCCCATCTATAAATACATATATATTTTAATAATCTATGTTACCTTTTGGTAATAAAAAACCCATACCACGATAAAACCAACAATATGAATTAGAACTAATTTTAGTGTATACCTGTAGTACCAAAACCCAATAAAATGCAGGTGCCAAAATTTGGAACAAAAATAAAATTGATAATTTAATAGTGGCATGGATGCCAACAATTGGAAAATTAGCATTATTCAATACCAAAATTGGCACCCCCAAAAATATGATTAAACTTTAGGTTAGAATGGTTAAACTATTTTTAAAGATTTAATTGCTTTGTCTATCAAATTTTAAAACTACCAAAATCAGATTTTGTCTATAAAGTTGAAATAAATAAAAAATTGTCCCCTTTCTTACCTTGACGCTAAGTTCTCTGGAATTTTCGGTCATCACACAACAAGTTTACCTGCCATGTACTTCCACAAAATGAAGAAATTAAGCAGTCAATGACGATTATTGGGCGGGTTGCCGCTTTTTCCTTTCATTTTCAAAAAATTTTTTTAGTTTTTTGTGGAATTTTTAAATTAAAGAAAACTTGTGAGGGGCCAAAATTTGGTCGAGTGCCAACAATTGGGATTTTAATTCCTATATTTAAAATATTTTTTTTAGAAAATTTCCAAACCCGTATTTTTAACCAAATAAAAACCTGTATTTTTTTATCGTTGCCATAGGAACTAAAACAATTTCAAGACATATGAACTACTGTTTTGGGACACCAGTATTTTTTAACCAAATAAAAACCTGTATTTTGTATCGTTGCCATAGGAACTAAAACAATTTTAAACATATGAACTACTGTTTTTGGGTACACCATATTTTTTTTTCCAAATAAAACCTTATTTTATGTTGCCATAGGAACTAAAACAATTTCAAGACATATGAACTACGTTTTTGGGTACACCAGTATTTTTTAACCAAATAAAAACCTTATTTTTATCGTTGCCATAGGAACTAAAAAAAAAATTTCCAAGAATTGAACTACTGTTTTTGGGTACACCGTATTTTTTTAACCAAATAAAAACCTGTATTTTGTATCGTTGACATAGGAATAAAAAAATTTGACATATGAACTACTGTTTTTGGGTACACCAGTTTTTTTAACCAAATAAAAACCTGTATTTGTATCGTTGCCATAGGAACTAAAACAATTTCAAGAAAATATGGACACTGTTTTTGGGAACCAGTATTTTTTAACCAAATAAAAACCTGTATTTTGTATCGTTGCCATAGGAACAAAAAATTTCAAGACATATGAACTACTGTTTTTGGGTAAACCAGTATTTTTAACCAAATAAAAAAACTTATTTTGTATCGTTGCCATAGGAACTAAAACAATTTCAAGACATATGAACCACTTTTTTGGGTACCCAGTATTTTTTAACCAAATAAAAACTTGTATTTTGTATCGTTGCCATAGGAACTAAAACAATTTCAAGAAAATATGAATTTGTTTTTGGGTACACCGTATTTTTAACCAAAAAAACCTGTATTTTGTATCGTTGCCAAGGAACAAAAAAAAACAAGACATATGAACTACTGTTTTTGGGACAAGTATTTTTTAACCAAATAAACCTTTTTAAATGTTAGGAACTAAAAAAAAAATTTTAAGAATATGAACTACTGTTTTTGGGTACACCAGATTTTTTAACCAAATAAAACCTATTTTGTATCGTTGCCATAGGAACTAAAAAAAATTCAAGAAATGAACTATTTTGGGAACCAGTATTTTTTAACCAAAAAAAACCTGTATTTTGTACTTGCCATAGGACTAAAACAATTTCAAGAATATGAACTACTGTTTTTGGGACACCAGTATATTTTAACCAAATAAAAACCTGTATTTTGTATCGTTGTAGGAACTAAAAAAATTCCAAGACATATGAACTACTGTTTTTGGGTACAAGTATTTTTTTAACCAAATAAAAACCTGTATTTTGTATCGTTGCCATAGGAACGAAAACAATTTCAAGACATATGAACTACTGTTTTTGGGTACACCAGATTTTTTAACCAAATAAAAACCTGTATTTTGTATTGTTATAGGAACTAAAACAATTTCAAGACATATGAACTCTGTTTTTGGGTACACCAGTATTTTTTAACCAAATAAAAACCTGTATTTTGTATCGGCCAAGGAACTAAAACAATTTCAAGACATATGAACTACTGTTTTTGGGTACACCAGTATTTTTTAACCAAATAAAAACCTGTATTTTGTATCGTTGCCATAGGAACTAAAACAATTTCAAGACATATGAACTACTGTTTTTGGGTACACCAGTATTTTTTAACCAAATAAAAACCTGTATTTTGTATCGTTGCCATAGGAACTAAAACAATTTCAAGACATATGAACTACTGTTTTTGGGTACACCAGTATTTTTTAACCAAATAAAAACCTGTATTTTGTTTCGTTGCCATAGGAACTAAAAAAATTTCAAGACATATGGACTACTGTTTTTGGGTACACCAGTATTTTTTAACCAAATAAAAACCTGTATTTTGTATCGTTGCCATAGGAACTAAAAAAATTTCCAGACATATGAACTACTGTTTTTTGGGTTGTTAGGTCGTCGTCGGTGATTTGGTCTTTTTGACGTTTCGCCAGCACAAGTGGTTGGCATCTTCAGTAGGTGTGCTTTTCCATTGATATCTTGCACACTACTTAGAAGTTATACATTTTTCATGACCTATGCGTTTAACTACAATGAAGTGACATGTTATACGTATACTCTGCCTGTTTTGAAAAAAACCTATATAAATTTTTTGTCAATGAAACGCATCAATTTAAGTTTCGCAATTTATAGTAATTTGTTTCATATTCTACGTGTAAAGAGAAATAATTTCAATTTTTTTTTTAATATGGATTTGATTTTGCATTTTTTTTTTAAATCGAACAATTAACATTTTTGAACTTTTTTTAATTATTCATTTTTTTAAACTATAAAAATCAAAATATTTGACAACGTAAAAAAAAATATTTTGTAAATTTTGCAATTTAAAAAAAAATAAAAAATCTAAAAACAATATTTATTTTTTTAATTGTTCTATTTTGATTAAACTTTAGGGAAAAATAAAAGTTTTAAAAAAATATTTTTTAAAAATTTCAACAAAAAAAATGAAATTTTAAGCCTTTTAAATTTTATTTACTGTGAGAAAATCAAATTATTGAATATTTATACAGTTATATTTTTCATACGCCAAAAAGTAGAAATAAAACTTGTCGATAACTTAACTATTCAATTTTTATGACCAAAGTTGTGTCTCCTCGAGGTAATAGAGAACTATTTAGTCTGCTTGCTTAACCAACTGTATTATTCATTCTTTTAAATACTTATTTCACCATTTTCTACTAATGTTAGTAAAATAAATTTGTAGAAAACTAAGAGAATAAGCTACCATCGACTTATTTTTTAATATTTTGTGTAACTGAAACTATTAATTACTGTAACATAACATTTGGTGTGTTAATAAAAATAAAATGGTTGTCATTTTGCACATTTGTTTTGTTAATGTACTCTTTGTATTAACTATTTTCAATAAATTAATATGCAATATTTTCTTGTTGTTTCTTTATTATAGTTCTACTGAGTGACAAAGAAAGCTAAGCACTTATTTTTATACAATATTATATTAATTCTATGCCTGCGTTTATAGGTGACTCCATAAAAACAACTTAAAATTATTATGAAATGATATTTTTATACATACACTAATAGTCCACAGTACAGGCCCCCCCTGGCAAGTTGATTAACACATACTTTATAATTCGTGAGAAACTTCGTTTTGACGAGTCTACCACACTTTTCCTCTGCGACTTTTCTCGATTCCTCCGCTTTTCCGCTCGAAAAAGCCCTTTATTATGGCGATTTCCCAAGGTTCTATAAAGTCACGACCACAACTTTTTTTTAGCTTAAGTTACTGGAAATTTTGTTAAAAATGTGAATTTAAACTTGTCCGACTTTTTCATGTCTACCGCTCGAAACATGCCCAAATGACAGGGTATTAAAAACCGATCACCACATAGGTAATTTTTGTTAAAATTAATTGTAAATGATTTATAAAATAATATCCTATGGTTGTCCGACAAATTTCAAACCGCATTTTCTCAGTCCGACAGCTATTAATTGGAATTTTGACTGGGTATAAAAAATCGTTTACCACATGTCGAACAAAAATAACACACGAAAGAAAAGTACTGTTTAAAGAAAAAAAATATATTGTCCGACAAAAATATATCCGCAAATCGTTAGTCCGACAAAAAAAAAAAAAAAAATTCGTAAAACTTTTGTACATATATTTATAATTGCAATAAAGTATTTTATTTTATGAAATAAAAATGTAATTAAATATATATATATATATATATATATATATATATATATATATATATATATATATATATATATATATATATATATATATATATATATATATATATATATATATATATATATATATATATATATATATATATATATATATATATATATATATATATATATATATATATATATATATATATATATATATATATATATATATATATATATTATATATATATATATATATATATATATATATATATATATATATATATATATATATATATATATATATATTATCATATATTTTGTGAAATTGAATGAGTAGTTTTGCCATACCACGTCAGGCGGCGCTTGCGAAATCTGAAGTAAGTGAGAAGAATTAAAAACCCGTGAACTAATGAGTGGCCATTTCTCCTTTGTCAAAAGGTATCTGTTTTGCGATTTTTGAATATTATGGCCATGCCTACCTAGATGGCACTGTATAACATTATTTAAATTGTTTACCATTTAACATCATTTTGTATCAATATGCTTTACTGGTTGCATTGGGATTAGTCTGTTAGATGGCGCCAGAGTCATTTAAATCTTTTCTTACTTTTATGTAGAATAGTTTTAAGGACTTGGTGAGCCTTTGTCAGTCGTGTCTTGGCTTACAGCGGATGTGACCATCCCCAACAAGGGTGAAACATGTAGCCGAGGTTTCCATCCTTTTGGAAACCCCGTAATTTTAATGCGATTAGAAAAAAGCATACTTTAGTACGTAATTATTTTTTTTTTTTTTGGGAGCCATATGCCCAGAAACTATTTTCTTTTGTTAATTATATATATATATATATATATAATATATATTTTTTTTTTTTTTTTTTTTTTTTTTTTCGCCGCTTTACGTACTGATTTATAGTTATCTCTAATAAAAAACTAATTCGGCCTTTCAGTAACAATAACTGTCTTGGAGGATGCATTTGAAATCAAATAAACTTAATAAGCGAAGAATAATTATTCAAGAAAGAAAAATTATTGTTACCAAACCGTCATATGTTTACTTTTAACCCTCATTTGTTTTTTTTATATGAGTATCCGCGATAATTTTAGTAGGTTTTTTAATGATGTCTTTTAATTTGTACAGTTTTTTAATAATTATATAAAATAAAATTTTTGCAGTTTAAAAGGGCGTTTTTAATATGCATTTTATCATTACTAATGTTTTACCTTTTTAAAAAAAAAATTGTAAAATTTTAAAGTTGTGTTTAATAACGTTGCAACACACATGAAGTTTGTGATTCCTGAAAAAATTAAAAATCTTTGTTAATGTTACAAATATGCTTAAATTTTAACAAAATTATGCGAAATTAATTTGATTTAAAATAAATTATGAGAGTGTTTAAGGTAAATAAAAAAAAATAGAAAAATTTTAAAGGTTTTTCAAAAAAAAAACAAAAAAAATCTTAGGAGGCCATGTTTTGGTATTGAGGCATAACTTTTAATTCTGAACTTTTCTTTATAACCTTTTGCTGAATAAGGGTACTTTACTCCTGTACAATTTTTATATTTTTTGACCTACCCTGTACTTAACCCGAGACAGTTACAGTGTACGTTGCATTGTTGTTATCATAGAAACTTTTGTGAACCTGATTTCCAATGAAAAGGTGTTAATCTAGGATCCATGTTTTAATACGAGGTGTTACGGAACACTGCAAAAATTATGTTTATGTAGTTTTTATTATTTTTAAAGGTAAAGGCGGACACTAAATTGTCGGACAGGTGTATCACTATTTTCTACAATAAATTTAAAAGAAAAAAAAGTAAAAATTAGGTTTGTGGTCAACGATTTTTTATACCCCGTCAAAATTCCAATTTCCAGCTGTCGGACTGAAAAATGCGGCTTGAAATTTGTCGGACAAACATAAAATGGTATTTTATAAATTATTTACAATTAATTTTAACAAAAATTACCTATGTGGTGATCGGTTTTCAATACCCTGTCATTTGGGCATGTTTTAAGCGGTAGACATGAAAAAGTGGGACAAATTTTTGTCGGACAAGTTTAAATTCACATTTTCAACAAAATTTGCAGTAACTTTAGCTAAAAAAAAGTTGTGGTCGTGACTTTATAGAACCTTGGAAATCGCCATAATATAGGGCTTTTTCGAGCGGAAAAGCGGAGGAATCGAGAAAAGTCGCAGAGGAAAAGTGTGGTAGACTCGTCGAAACGAAGTTCCTCACGAATTATAAAGTATGTGGTAATCAACTTGCCAGGGGGGGCCTGTACTGTGGACTATAATTTATCGCAAAACATAATCAAAAAAAGGTACGAAACAAATTAGGGTTTTAGAATTTATTTAATGTCGGTGCCAGAAAAGCCATCGAATATAACATCTAATCAAAATATAGAAACAAAATATTCGATACAAAACATAGTGAAGAAGACATTTGCTGGCACGTATAAAAAATATTATTTCATAATTTTAAGTAATTTTTAGTGGTAATAATTTTGTCTTAAATATTTAAAGATTTTGTTATTTTCTTACATGCACTAGAATTTGACCAAGGTCAGTTTTATAACAATTTGTACAGGTATTTTCTGAGAGCCCTGTATATCATATTTACACAAAACTTAAAAAACCGAATGTCTAGTTTTTATTTATAGTCGAGGAAACGTAGCACAAAAATAGGCCTTTTGAGGGATTTTTTGTGCAGTAAGATGGATTTGAATGGGGTTCTTTGCATTCGATTCGTATGAACGTCAACAAACTTTGTGAACAATTTTAATTATTGGGAAATAAAAAACTGCCTTTGTACAGGGTGTCCAGTTTTCGTGTGTTTTCATATACCAGCTCCCTTACTATAAAAGATAGAAAGATGGGGTTTGCGGCTTACTGTCCTATTTTTTATGAAACTTTCATTGCCGCAAACGAAATTTTCATAGCCCCCTTAGTTTCTGACATACAGGGCGATTTTGAAAATTTGTCATTTTTGACCGTCCCCTGTATCTCGATTATTTAGTAACTTTTCAATAAAGTGAAAATGGATTGTTATAGAGTTTTTTACGTAGAATTTAGTGGCGTAGGTAGTTTTTTTCTAAAAAGTTTTGTTTTTGAGTTACGACCCAAACTTATGTTTTTTAAATGGGACACCCTATATATTATTTTTTTATCTTATTCCCCTTTCACAGGCTTTTCAAAAATATATAATAGTCCATATTTATTTCTTTTAAAAAAGGAAAATTTTAACATTTTTTGTAAAATTTATCATTTTTCGTATAGAAGGCTATGCCCGCAAATCAAAACAAAATTAACAACGTCATTTTTATTATAACAACTCTATATTAATACATAATAACTAAGCAACATTAAAAGAAAATAACATATTAATTTATTTTTATTAATTTATATTACAAAAATTGCTCGAATTGGGCTCCGTTGTGTTCCAAACACTTTCGACATACTTTTTCAATTTTTCGCAATCCATTTAATAAAGTAATTGGCCTACCCTGCAAAAGCCTAAACGCTTGATGTGTAGCTTCTCGAAGTTGATCAATATTGTGGTATTGTCTCATATATATCTGATTTGTCATATACCCCCGCATAAAAAAAATCCAACACAGAAAGATCTGGGGATCTTGGGGGCCACCTGACAGGTCCATTCGTACCAATCCATTTATCTGGAAATGTTGTTTCTATATATTCTCTCACTATTTGAGCATTGTGACTCGGAGCGCCATCTTGCTGGTAATAAATTTTATTTAAATCGGCCAAAGGAACATCCTCTAATCTTTCCATTAGTGCATCTCGCATTATTTCTAGGTGTCTATTTCCGGTTAGCGTTCCTTCATAGATAAAATACTTAATTTTAGTGCCAAAAATGAAGCATGACACGCTAAATCCAAACCGACCTTGACGTTCTCGAGAAATATTACATATTGGTTCGTTTGGGACCAGTACCTTGAGTTGTTTCGGTTTAGAATACCAGAACTGGTAAAATAAGTCTCGTCTGACCACACCACCTTTCTTTCAAAATTTGCATTTTCCTGCAACATTTGTAGGTACCAATTGCAAAAAACTACCCTACGTTCTGCATCACCGGGATGCAAATGCTGGACGAGATGGTATTTGTATGGTCTAAACTTATGTTTTTTAGTATTAACTGAGTTTTTGATTTTTAACCCCAACCATATCATATATTTTTCTGCAAGATATGGATGGTTGTACCACGACAGAAGCCAAAACATTTATTTCATTTTCTTCCTTGTTTTCCTTGTTGTAAAAATTAGGCCTTAGTTTTTAAAAGATCCGTGTTCAATGAGATTGGCTTTGATTTTATGAAATATTCTTTTATCAGGTTGATGTCTTCTGGATACCTACGAAATAATTAGATATGTAACAAAAAGCTAGATAATAATAATGATTAAAACTTTTATATTTATTATGAATATTAATGTTACATGTCAATTTTTTTGTTAATGCTGAATATTAGCAATGTCAAAATCTATTCAAATCATCAGATATGCTCACATTATAATAAAAAACATCCTATAATATATCATTGTTGAGAAGGCTACTTCTTAACCTATAGGTATATAATATACTATTAAACCTTACCGATTAAAATAAAGCTCCGAGGCTGCGTTGGCGTCTTCATTAGCTTGGATAAAACAAACATACATATCGTGTTTTTCATAATTCTCATATCTATTATTTTGTGCCATGTGGAACAATTTTCACAAAAATAATAAAGTAAACTCCCACATAACAAAAACCCAAATCAAACAAATAACAGTAATGTTTGACAAGAATAACAATCCATAATGGCGCATTTACAGAATTTTGTTTTTGTCATGGCTATCCGTGATTGACCATCGGAAAATGATAAATTTTACAAAAAATGTTAAATTTTTCCTTTTTTAAAAGAAGTAAATATGGACTATTATATATTTTTGAAAGGCCTGTGAAAGGGAATAAGATAAAAAAATAATATATAGGGTGTCCATTTAAAAAACATAAGTTTGGGTCGTAACTCAAAAACAAAACTTTTTAGAAAAAAACTACCTACGCCACTGAATTCTACGTAAAAACTCTATAACAATCCATTTTCACTTTATTGAAAAGTTACCAAATAATCGAGATACAGGGGACCGTCAAATATGACAAATTTTCAAAATCGCCCTGTATGTCAGAAACTAAGGGGGCTATGAAAATTTCGTTTGCAGCAATGAAAGTTTCATAAAAAAATAGGACAGTAAGCCGCAAACCCCATCTTTCTATCTTTTATAGTAAGGGAGCTGGTATATGAAAACACACGAAAACTGGACACCCTGTACAATGGATAAATGATATTTTTGAAATGGATTTAAAAGTTTGCAATTACAAAAAATGTAAAACTAGGTAAATAATGATGGAAATAAGCTCGAATTTGTTGCTCGGGGGTTTTCGCGGTCGCTGAACACGAATATGAAATTATCAAGAACCTACGGAGTACCTGGTGCGCGCTACGGATGGCGTAAAAGTCGTCTTCTGAAGTTTTACGACAATATCTCTAATATCAGCCCAACTTTGTTACTCGGGGGGTTTTCGAGGTCGCTGAACACGATTATGATATTGACAAGGAGCTGCGAAATATCCGGTACGCGCTAAGAATTGTGTAAACGTCGTCTTCTGAAGTTTTACGACAAATCCTTCTAATATCAGCCTAATTTCTTTACTCGAGAGGTTTTTGTTGTTGCTGCGCTAAGGATGGTTTACTACGTGCTAGACCATTTCTGGGAAAACGTGTTTTAATAACTTCCTAAATAAAACGCAAAATAAGCATTCTCATCGATTTTACAAAAATTATATCGACTAGTGATATTAAAATAAGACAAAAAAATTTAACTTGAAAAAGACTTCACAGGACAAAATATTTGTGACAATTCTGTATATTAAAGAAACTTTTTAAACGACTCAAAAAAGTATTCTCACTAATCCGAGACCGGACAACAATGTTTCAAATAATGACTGTTTCTACCAAATTTCCTGTAAATCTTGTGACGTTCATACAAATCGAATGCAACAAATCGCATTCAAATCCATCTTACTGCACAAAAAATCAATTGGGCATTTCTTCGTTTCCTCGACTATTAATACATAAAGGCACATAAGTCCAATTAGTATTTATAATTTTCCCTAATTATACTGTGCTTGCCTCAGTTAAATCTTTTTTATTTGAAATGAATAAGGTTTTAACAATAAAAAACTCTAATGTGTTATAATCCTAATGCATTAAAGTTTTTGTTATTTCCCATTTCTGTTGGCTTTACAACTTTTTTTCAGGTGTTAATAAACAAGCAAATACATTCACAGTTTTACGATGAATCTAACACCATTTTTATATTTTCCTGTCGTATTTTTATTGTTTTCAAAAATAAATGGGAAAATAAATCCAGTTACAAACCATTTTAATAGAAATCACCTTATAGAATGCGTGGACACAATTCTAAAAAACGTGCTTAAAGACACGGCCAATCCTATCATCTTAAAATACACAGAACATAATACATTTACAACATTCCCAAATATGAAAATTTCAGATTTTGAAAAAGTGAAAGAGTGGCCAGAGTATCCCAGATTTCACGCTTATCTCATCAAGGAGGATTTGGCTGACATTAACAGTCGCCTTGACCATCTATTTAAAAGTAGACTTCTGTGGCCAAGGGCGTGGTATGTCTTTTTTTCTAACTTCACAGAATCCACAAATTTCTCTTTTTTTACACGGTACTACATTGCCAATGTTTTCGCCATCAACAAGTCTTTTAAAATATTTTCAATTGATCCGTATAAATACGAAAATGTTAACGATCCGGAAGTACTGCCTTTTGAAATAGGAACATGCAAGACTGTGGAAAATATTTTATTTATGAACTATATGAATAAATACCCGAAAAAGTGGAGGAATACAACCGTACATGAATATTTTAGAATAATTGAACCATATTCATCCAAATCTCAGAATGGGTTAGAAGACAAGTTATTTAACTTGTTTAAAAGCAGATTACAGTTTAAAAATAAGAGAAAAGTAGTACCACATTTGGTAAGTATTTAATTCACAATTGCAATTTTCAGTGCAGACTCAAACCCTCATCAGTTTATTGTTTGCGTAGGTATTAGCTCAAAGGCGTTATGACAATAGAGATATATGGGTACTCTGTTTAGCGCTAACAAACGTAATTTAATTAATGCGGTATTTGAATACCGCACGCGGTATTTATTTATTGTTTTTAGAGATATGAAAGACACCGTATTACAAAGCGTTAGTTGTTTAATTAACCCCAGAACTGTAAACATATTTTTTTTACCTGTAAACTACAAACCGGGGTAAATATTTGCCCCAAGGGGTTTTTGCTCTTAAAATCGTTCTGAAAGCAGTTATCTGACTTATGAGTTCTAGAATTTTTTTGTTTTTTTTTATGCCCAAGAGAATAGTAAGAAGCAAATTCAATTTTATCAAGATTTAGTTGGTTAAAAATTAATTTGAATAACTATAAGTAGGTACTGCAAAACAGTCAAACCGTCATTTACCAAACAAAAATTTATAACTTTTTTCCTAAAAAACGGATTTGCAAATTTCCAACAGGATATTAAAGAGGACACATTAGGCTTTAAGAAAAAAATACACCTTTACGATGCTAAAAAAGTCTGAGACTTTGAAAATTTAAACAAATTGAGAATCTAATCAATAGAAAAATCAAATAAATATACATAAAATATTGGTTTTCAAGAATCCATTTCTGTTTCTGTCATGGAAAACATGACCAAAAAAAAAAACAGATATACAAACTATTTAAAAGTACAGTTACGATTTTACCTAATATTATTTACTTATCAAAATTTACTTGGAGTAGATATTTTTCCGTTTATGGTTAAAATTTTTAATCCGGAAACCCACAAAAAAAAATTTAACAATAAGAATAAAAATATTATTTACTTATTTTTGTTTAAACAGCTCAACAAATGGGAAGGTAATTTAAATTCTACACTATTTCTGTGCTAATCTGGTAATAAAAATAATTAGGAGCTGTTTGTCGACTTCTTTTTATTATTTATTATTTTTCAATTAATCGAGTCTCCCTTGAAATAAAAAGTATCCGGGTTTCACTCGGACCCTTTTTAAAATCCGCTCCAAACATCCTCCGAACGCCCCTTCATTTATATTAATTGTAATTATGGATCAAAACTAAGAAAATGTGCTGTTGTAGAAGACAATGCTCTTGATATTAAAGCAGGAATTTTAATTAATATTCCAGAAGATGATTCCTTATAGTTTGGGTGCTAAAATTTGTTCCTGGTATTTAAAAACAATTTTTTTTTGTGTTTCTTGGTACTTTCTTATTTGTATTAGGCATCCCAAAATTACAGAACTAATAATAACATAACAAAAATTGATTGAGAGAAATGTAAAATATTTCTGGAAACAGTTAAAATAAATCTAAACTTAAAAAAATATAAATAAACAAAAAAAATTGTGAGCATAACTATTATATACGATATTTTAAATAACAGGAAGAGTTACACTCTTTTACGAAAAAAAAAACTTCTTCGCCAAACTAATGCGTTATTTCAATAATTTCTACCTATAACCTTACACTTATTCGTAAGTTGTCGTATCTCGTAGGAAATTAAAAACCTTAAAAACATATTTTGATTGATTATTTCTTATACAGCCACCAAGTAACGACTGTTTGTTGACTCTTCAAAGACAAGTCTAAAGACACTTTTATTGTTTAATAAAAACAGACAACCGTCTTTTTTCGTAAGTCATGCTATAAAAATAAAAGAAACGTAGGAAAAAACAATATTTCTTCATACTGTCTTTTACCAAAACTTTGCTCTTATATTTTTATTGACATATTTTGGTTATAGTACACACTCTTTTTGTTTCATCGTAATTAAGGCTCAAATTTATTTCACAGAGAACCACTTGCATGCAAGCTTAATACATTATTTTAAAAATAATTTTTTGTTATCCCTATTTAACTAAAGAAAATATAAAGGCAAGATTTTGGACATAAGCAATCAATTCGAAACACATATTTAGGATATTCCATTTTAAATAGTAAAGTCATTTTATCGTCTTGCAGACAAACTATACAGTCTGACAACGTTGCCAATGATATTTTACAATAAACCATTTGGCGGCTCTAAAGCTGGGTTTCCACTGCGCGAAAATAATTCGCGCACCTGTTTCGCGCGAATTACTCGCGAAGTCCTTGTTTTGAACAAACTATTTTTATAAAGCAAACGATTCGCAATATTGAGGCGAAACAAGTTGAGCCATCAGTTTGCGCGAGACGAGGCGAATGCAGTTTTCTTGGTTCGTTTCGAGGCTTCAATACGGGTGCGTTTACACGAAGCGAAACAAACAACGCGAAACACTTTGATTCACACCCAAAAACCGACTAGTTAACCGCTTATCTTGAAACGTCTTCAAAGGTTTCGGATAGGCGCTTGGTATTCATAACATAAGACGGTTACTTGTATAATTTTTGCACAGTGGATACCCAGCTTAAAGGTAATCAAGCATTTCGATACTAATTTTTAATTAAGAAAGAAATAACAATATTTCTATATAAATAATTTTATTTTGATTCTGACAAACAAAGTATTTTTTGTATATTTTTTAGGCAAACACTACAGTTCGTTATGCGGCGGAAATTCACCAAAAGCAAAACCTTCGGGACTACAAACTGGATATTTTTGGAGGCCTTTACCATTTGAGAAACGAAGATAGTACTTTGGATTATGATATATCTCCGTCGTACTTGCTTCATTCTTTAGTCTGGGTGACACCAAGTGCCACAAAATTGACAGCGTGGAAGCGAATTATGCGTATTTTCTCATTCTCATTTTATATAAGTTTAATTTTTTCTGTTATAGTTTCAGCGGCCTTTGCCAGATGGGCTATTGGAGCAAGTATGATAAGCACAATAGTATTTTATCTAAAGATTTTGCTCGAATATCCAGTAATTCATAAAGTTAAGCACAAGCCCTCAGCAGTCAAAGTGTCTGTTGCCATTTGGATGTTTGCTCTCCTGACAATCACATCAGTTTTTAAAAACTCTTTAATTGTTATAACAGCAACAACAGTTAGAAACGCTCAGATCAATTCATTGAAAGAGATTCTTCAATCAGGTTTAAAAATTGTTAGTGCTAAAGATCTAAGACCGTATTATAGTAATGAGGACCTTAAACCAAACTTTGATAAGATAGTATCATGTAATTATGAAGAATGCTTAAACAGAACAGCATTTCAAAGAGACAGTGCTACAGTAGTTGGAAGAGGAACAGTAATTTACCATTATATTCCTCTGTGGTACCAAGATCACAAAGGCCGCAGTATTATACATGTTACTTCGGAAATTGTTTACACTCAAACAGTTCATATGATCTTTACAAAAGGATATCCATTGTTCGAAGGTTGCTCTCGCATAATTTTCGATGGAACAGCCAATGGATGGTTCCAAAGGCATGAAGAAGGCATACGGAAAACTGCAGAGAAGAAAATGTTTCACCTAAATACTCATCAGAAATCTATATCGTTCGATTCGATAAGCTTTGTTTTTTATTTCTGGGGTTGGGGATTAGGTTTAGCATTGGCGGTTTTTTTCATTGAGATCTTTATTAAATGCAAGAAAATAAAATATTTAAAGTACTTAAATATAGGCTTATAGGTATAGGATTTAAATATAAACGAAAATTTGCTTTTTACTACTTAAACTTTTATTTACAACAACTCTTTAAGGTAGTTCACTCGCGACAGTCGTAGACAAAATTACCGCCTTATAATTAGTAAAATCCGGTAAGTCCACAAGTCAAATCGAGAATGAGATAAACATATTTTATCTTCGTCTTTTTCATACTATCCGCGTCGAACTCGCCCATCTTCCTCTAACAAAAATTAATTGTTGAACGAGCCGGGACTAGTATCAGTAAGGATCAATATATTATTTTCTATTTTAATTTAATTCATAATGCAGTATTTTGAATGGACCACAAATTTAGCGCTGTGTACCAAAAGTTAAGGTTTCTGCTTCAAAATATTATTTTGTAGGCAAGGAAGTTTAAAGGTGTATGGAAGCCCAATGCTATGGCCCATTCGTTCAAAAAATGTCCAGCCCAGTATGAAAATAACTGTCAGAGATGGCCCCGCCGATTCTGCGCAATAAAAAAATTCCACGAAATAATTTAATGTGTTTCCTACTTACACACTGATAAATCAGTGTGTAGTTAGGCAACACATTATACTTTTATGAGAGCCGTATTAGTTTCGATTGTTTTGCTTTGTGTGATTATATTTTGTGGTTGCAGGAGTTTTTTGGATTGATAAAAACCTTGTTATTTTAGTGATTAGTGTTTATTAAATTGTGACTATAATTTTGTGTTTATTTTTTGTTACTTATAATATCGTAACAAAATGACTAGAGGTTGCATGGTTTTGTCTTGCAAATCTAAGGGTAACATACCCGGCATTTTTTACTTTAGGTAAGTATTTCTTATATTTAAGTAAGGTGCTTCTTATGAGACGGAACGTTAGGTAACCGAATAAATAATAATATATTAATTATGAATTATAGAAAATGAAAATTTCATAGGAAATAGTAGTGAGAAAAGTAAGGCAATCTTAACTATCTTTTAGATGATTTCCACAATGTTTGTGTATTTCTGTGGATTAATAAAAAGAAATAAGGTTTACATTTAGGTACTTTTATTTCATTTAATAATTTAGTACATTCTTTTAAAAGATTAAAATTATTAATTACTGGGCAGACCAGGCAAGTTTTAGTTTATACAGGTCCTTCTAATTGAATAAAAGAAAGTACAATTTTATGTTAAAGTTCCTTTTTGCTTTTTCTGTATTTATTTAAAAAGAAATTAGATTTTTGGTTTCTTAAACTTACATTATCAACTTTTTAAGCTCGGCATACTGTAGACACATAATATTTAACGGTTACTGTTACAATGGATACCTAGGTACCAAAGGTTACTAAACAATATTAACCACAGTTATTCTGTCTCATGAATGTTTGTTATTAGTAAAAAGTATATGCCTAAAAATCAGTTATACAAATTTTCACTTTTTAATGTACAACCACAATCTTAGGATAAGATTAAACTCATTTACACTATCCTGCCCTTCTTTTATCATAAAATTGGTGATAAGTACATGAAACTATCATACAATGTTTGAATTTATTTTTAAAAAATCGTGTTTTTATTTATTTACTAAGATTTTTGGTAAAAATACAAAACTCCCAAAAATATCGACCATTTAAATAGAAGGCTGTAAAGTGGCGCCATCTATTCTTTCCGTATTATATCAGATGATATAAAATCCAATATTACACAATAATTTTAAATATTCTATGGTAGTATCGTTTAATAACTAACAATTTTGTGCAAAAAATAAAAAAAACAGTGAATGCTTGAATTTGACATTTGATGATGTCAATTTTATAGATAGTAACAAAGAATTATGGAAGTCCGGATCTAACCTACTATTCATTGCGCAAACTCCGAGGGGCCAATCCCCCGATTCCCGCTGCCCTGCACGCCTGGACAATTTTGTTCTACAATATTGGGCTTCCATACACCTTTAAACTTCCTTGTTTGTAGGAGACTGAACACAACACAGGTAAACTTTTAAAAATCAAAATCTTTTTAATAAAACGATCATCCTAGACTCTAAACTTACCTGGAACCAACATCTATAGAAAATTATTTAGACGCGTTCATGGGAAAACATGGGGCCTTAAACCAAACATGGTTTATTGGTTATACACCATCGTGATAAGGCCTCTGATAAGATATGCATCACTACGGTGGACAAAAATGCGACAAAGAACTGCTGTTACAGGACTGGCCAAGGTACAGAGACTTGCTTGCTTAGCTATAACAGGAGCAATTAAAACAACCCCAACAGCAGCCATGGAGTGTCTCTTAGACCTTCCACCACTTAACCTCATAGGGATGGGAGAGGCAAGAATAAGCTACTTCCGACTGCAACAGAAACCAACTGGTGTCTACGTTTGTTTGGGACACAATAACATAATAAGTCAGGTTAACGGCAACATCCTGGACGAGAGAACAGACCAGATGATTTCCCAATACTCATTTAACAAAAACTTCGAGGTAAAAATTCCATATCGAAGTGGCAGAAACCCGATCTCCCCGGCACGGTTGGAGACATCATCTGGTATACGGATGGTTCCAAAACCGAGCAGGGCACTGAAGCGGGCGTGTACAGTGAAATGAGGAGTTCACAATTCTCCATTTCACTAGGAACACACAGTTCTGTATTTCAAACGGAAATATATGCTTTACTGCACTGTGCAAAAGAAAATAACAGGAGCGCTTTTAAAAACAAGCAGATTTGCATAATAACAGACATCCAAGCGTCACTGGGGGCACTAGTAAACCTCAAGGTAACGTCCAAGCTGACATGGGAATACCAAAAGAACTGGAAGTCCTGGGAGAATGCACATTCGGTAATAGAAGGCAACGAAAAAGCAGATGAGTTTACGGATCATCCACACCATACTTTGAACCAGAACCTGCCCTTGGAGTGACCAAAACCATAGCACGAGGACAAATCAGGAAATAGATCCGAAACAAACACGAGGAATACTGGGGAAACCTCAGTAGAATTAGACATGGAAAAACCTTTATAAGGGGCCCATCCAAAAGAACGAAGAAAGAACTACTCAGACAAAGTAGGAAAATACTTGGCATTACAGTAAGGTTGCTAACAGGGAACGATAACCTAAGAGGACACCTACACAAGATAGGCTTATACAATGGGAACCCGCGTTGCATAATGTGCGACAAGGGGAAAAAATGAGCCCACAGGAATATACTAACCAATTAGTCTCGGGGTTATACAGACTTGTAGAAGGAACAAGACTAATGGGAGGATTGGTATAATAGATAATGGGAGATTAGGCACAAAAAGTCCAAGAGGCAGTGCTGCCTTCGGTAGTGAATCAAGAGGGCTCCCAAAAGAAGAAGAAGAAGAATAAAACAATAAAAAGGTCATTTTTTAAAAATTTTCTTATACTTCGATTTATATTGCATTAGTTTTTAAAAAATATCGTAAGGACCGTTTTCGAGATATTTCGAAATGAATGCACGGCCTTCATACCTTACAGATATCGACAATGTTAATTATGCACAATTTGATTGTTAATTAGGGTTCATGATTTCTCGAGCTTATCAATTTCTCGGGTCTCGAGAATTCTCGGGGCTAATTTCTCGGGTCTTCTCGGGTTGTCGAGAAATTTACAAATTGCGTGTACTACACTTTGTAAACCGTCTGAACTCAGCTAGAGTCGAAACACTAATGAACGTGTGTGTATTACAGTGTTGCCAACCAAGCTCGCTGAAAATTTCCAATTTTTCTGTGAAAAAATCGCTAGAATTCCCTAGATCAAAATTAAATAGAAAAATAATTTACGAAATGACTTTATTGTCAGAAAAGTTCAAAAAATACATAAAAATAAAATCCCATGGTAACAATGGACATAGACAAAGACAAAATGAATTAACAAAAATAAAAGTTTTTAAACAAAAAAAACAATTCTAAAAATTCTTAGAATCAATCTTTTTTTAATAAAGGCTATCCTTTTTCATAAGACTTAAATGCTTTTTATTTAATGAATAATTTTGGCAGCAGTTTTCACTAGAAAGACGAATTAAACACATTGCATTTAATGCCTCACTGGATAATTAATTTCGCTTTTTATTTTTAACGTCGGTAACGACTGAAAATACTCGCTCAGTCTCGGCATTACTGTGGGGCAACAAATACACGAACTTGACATTTCTTTTTTCCCTTAGTATTTTGTGGGCAACAACCCCAAAATACGAAAGGGCAACAACATGCAGAGAGATGCTAAGTAGCAGTTGATCTGTAATTCCCCGAAACCCGATACCACGAATTAACCCGTATTAGATTAATCAGCGCAACAAGAAGCAATTTTTGAAAAGATACGATGGTCAAACCATAACCCAGGGTATAAGGATTTAATAGGTACTTGTCATTAGTAGTCCATTTAATATTAAAATTAATAAATTGACTGAAATTCTATAAATTGAACTGAAAACAATCCAAAGTTGAAAATTCCCTAGATATTAGATAAAGTTCCCTTTTTCCCCTATTTAGGAAAAAACCCAGAACTAGGGAATAATTTCCTAGGTTGGCATTACTGGTGTATTACCTGCTGTATTGTATTATGTACAAAACGACGCCCCAGAGGCTTGCCGGCGCCATCGGCGAGATCAAAGGGTACCACCGTTTGGCCCTGCGCCCCGCCCCGCGTGTTTAAAACAAACGGCAAATGCAAATAGTTTTATTTTATAATTTCAAGACTCAAAATGATTTTGAGTTCCGGCTGAGCTTGATTTCCCGGGAACAAAGCCCAACGATTTCCCGGGAATTCTCGAGCCGAGAATTCCCGGGAATGAACCCTATATGTTAATATCTCGTTTCACAGGCAATAATGTTTTTTTAATTAGATAAAAGACGTAGATATACTATTGTAAGAATATTAAGAAATACGTAAGTTTGAAATACTGAATTAATTGTGAGCTTCAAATTTTGTATGCTTAAGTCAATTTTGCTTATACTTATTCTAAAGCGTATCCATTTCGCGATGTAGCCGCGCAAGGCAAACTTACTAATTTGATTTGATATTCACTTTTTAAAGAAACAATAACAAAAAGATCGCGCGTGGCCGCCTTGCGAAATGTTCACGCGGCTTAATAAAAATCAATAAAATACTAAATGTAGATGTGCAAATTTATTACTAGATAATAAAGTACAATTCACACTCCAAAAACAATAAGTTTAGTTAACATATTCGGTTTTCCTGAAATAAAATAACCCAAACATCTTATGATAAATCAACTTTCTGTGGTAAATTACAAGTTCAAAGCAAAATATTACAAAGGCTGCAATCAATCCATACTTAAGAATACCGAAAACATATGAGATCGATTCTAAAGAAACAAACATATTGCGGTCGTTCTTTAAGTGAAATCTCTTTTTTTCAGAATCCCTTACTATTTGTTGAAGGAGCTTATTCATCCAACCATTCGCAAAACTATCAAAAAGTAGTTTTATTATACTGTCAAACATCGGATACCCCTTAACCAAATTCATATGGACGGTTTTAGATGAAAGAACCTCCGATGTCACGTAGAGCAAACTTTTGCCTTCCGAGTTTGAATACAGTTCAGGTATTGCATAGTAAATAACAGTTGTTCTTGACCAGGCCACAGATGAATCCCGTTTAAAAGCTACTCTATCTAGACAGTCATTCCAGTCGCAAAACTGAACTGCGTTTAAATCAACTTTTACGTCATCTTTAGAAGTATAAGACCCGGACAAATTTCGTGGACTAATGAGAATTAGACCTGAATCTATAATTTCTTTCAAAGTGTTCATGTTATCTCCCAAAGCTGTACTTGCTTCAATAATAATCAACGAATTTTTAAATACTGAAGTGCATGTTATTAAAGCCAGCATCCATGATCCCAATAAAAATCTAGTTGATCGTTTTAGACGGCTCAATCTATGAATAGAATATTCTGTAACTATTTGTAAGATCCAAAATATCCATTTGTCAGGTGCCAAATGAAATATTACCAATGCAAAGATCAATGAAATGAAGATAGTTGTTAAAAAAGTGTAATAAACATTGACGGAGAATATTTTCACAATTCTGGACCACGTAGGAAGAGCACTAGAGCTCGGTACTCCCACCTGACTATCAAAAATATAAGATGGCGTTACGTCAAAATCTAAAAACTGATTTTCTTTGGAGCTAGAAATCCTCCATACAGCTGTATGTCTCCGCTTTTCAATTTCTCGTAAGCAATATGGTAGGAAGATGCAGCCTAAAAATAAGACAAAATTTAAAATAAGTGAAATTTCATGCAGAACTGTCAAGTTATTCGTATATTTACAGCCATTTTATGTAGATCTCTCAAGTTATTTGTATATTTACTGTTAGTTTAAGTGGACGTGTCTCAGTATTTTTTACAATAAAAACAATACATATTGTTTTAGTTTGTTTTATTTGGGTTACTCGCCTTTTTACTTTTTGGAAAATGGGACCCTCTTGGTCCGGGTCCCGGGGTATGCGGGCTGACCCTGGCCAGCCCTATGGACCCCTATGAACTTGCAGATCGCCTGCAACAAAAAAGAAGAAAACCCCCCAAAAAACCCAAAAAAATCACAAATATTAATCTACGTTTCGGGGCAAATCGGCCACCGTTATCAAGATTGAAACTAAAACAAAAAATTAAACTAAATTTTAAGAAATTTTAGGTCTGAAAACTTAGGGAAATTCTGATAGCTTTTGAACTTTTTAATGACGTTTTGTCATAAGTGACAATAGGGTTATTGGACTGGTCTATGTATAGTATTTAAAAAGACCAGAAAGGTGGGTGGTATGGTGTGTTAATTGATTTTTAGTTTACCTGAATTTACCAGCATCAAGCATAGGTAACCAGTATTATTTAAACTAACAGATATTGATGCTACACATCTGTCTTTATTTAATAAAATAAATGCACTTTCTTTTATTTTACGTTTTTTTGAACAAGTTTCCTTTGCTATAATGCTAGAAGCATTCCAGTTTATTATGTGGTTATTATCAAATGCGTGTTGACAGATTTTTGATTTGTGGAATTCTGTGTTTCTAATATATGTTCTATGTTCTTTTATGCGTTTGGCTAATGGTCTGGAAGTTTCACCTATATAAAATTTATTACATTCACAAGGGATCTTATAAATGACATTTTTTGTGTTTTCGTTTATATTGTATGGTTTTGTTTTTGTTACTTGGGATCTAATGGGTTTTTTGGGGGGTTTTCTTCTTTTTTGTTGCAGGCGATCTGCAAGTTCATAGGGGTCCATAGGGCTGGCCAGGGTCAGCCCGCATACCCCGGGACCCGGACCAAGAGGGTCCCATTTTCCAAAAAGTAAAAAGGCGAGTAACCCAAATAAAACAAACTAAAACATGGATCCGCCACAAAACTATAGAACATATTTACAATACATATTGTGTAGTAATAAAATTTTCGGATTGTTTAAAGTAAACAGGGTAGAGTCTTTTCAATGGATTTCCACAGTATTGGAAAAACTACAAGAGATAGAACAAATCTTAGTTCGATTTTCGAAACGTACAAAAGTTCTCGACGAACCGAATACATGTACCGTGGAATCCAGTTATTTTTTTTTATCAGTTTTCGGTTTTAAAGGTATAGCCCAAAGTTGCCTTTTTTAATGGGACACCTTGTATATTATTTGACTTCTTGATGTCCAATAAAATTACCTATTTATTAATGCCACACACTGTATATTTATTTTTAAAGAAATTCGTTATTTAAAAAAAATATCCGGTCTACACTGCAATAAACTTATCCATTTTTAGGTTAATTACCTTCCATAAAAATAATAAATGTTGTTTTTATAAATGTAATAAATTATTTTTGGTCTACTATTGAACCTACTTCTCACCCCCTTCGTCCGTAAATTTTAAAGGCCTTAAAGAAACAAACATTGCGGCACAAACTAGAGGTCTCTACGATCACCCGTTCCCGATTAATAAGGAATTATTAATAAATACCAGTCTAGAAAAACAGTTTCAATTTTTATTTTATAAGATGTTCAAAATGACTACCACCAACCTCTTGACAATAATAGAGTCTATTTTGAAATTCTGCTCTTACGTTTGTCAGAATTTGTGGTGTTATAATGGCACATACACTCGTCATTCGTTGCGTTGTTCTTGCAAGTTTTTCGGTTTTGTTGCAAATACCCTCTCCTTTACGTAACCCCAAAAGAAGAATTCAAGGAAAGCGAGGTCCGGGGATCTTGGTGGCCATTTAATAGGCCCTCTACGCCCAATCCAGCGACCAGGAAATTTCTCATCTAGGTATTGTCTTACAGTTAGATGAAAGTGTGAAGATGCCCAATCCTGCTGAAAAATTGGATCATCAAGCTAAAACAGCATGAACTGATAGTGCTGTTAAGAAATAATAGAAGAATGTCGTACATAAATTATTTACAAAACGTAATAAAAAAAAAATTGGTAAATAAATTTAAATCGTTTAATTCGGATGATAGTTACTTTACAGACCTCTATTTTGTGCAGCAATGTTTGGTTTTTAAAGGCCTTTAAAATGAAGTACATATCGACATAGGGTTGCTTTTAAGATTTTTGGGTGCAACCCCTGCAAGGGTGAAAAAATTGTAAATGCATAAAGAAGTAGATTTTTTTGTACGTATGCATTCGCCAGAGATAATTAGCCCCTACTAAGACTTTTCGGACACCCTGTATTTAAACAAGAACTAAGAATTACATACTAACAATACATACTGTATTCTTAAATTTTAATTTGAATAAAATGAACGGGGAAAAAACTTTGAAATATGTTATAATCTTAATAAATTTTATATTGAGAGCGAAAACCCTACATATCTTACCCATTTTTTGTGAACAGCTTTGAAACCTAATCTCTCTTCAAACAATTTTAACAGGTCATCTTCCATTCCATCTCCAGTTTCCTGGTATACGGCGGATTAATGTTGAAAAGGTAGCTTAAAGTTGTATTTCTCCATTTTTTCGGATACTTATCCAAACATTTTGTTTCAAAATTTTTACCCCCTTTATAACAATTTCCAATACGAAAAGGTGTTGTTTCTGGGTTATTTATGTTTTCGTACAAATATGGGCAATAGGTAAAAACATCACCGTCCACCTGTATGACGTAAAGATTGGTAATAAAGTATTTGGAGAATTCCGACCAATCTAAGTCTTGATATGTGTTTACTAGGTAGACGAAAACAGCTCTAGGAAACAACATCTTACCTATAAATGAGTAGAGCCATGTAGTTGTTGTTGGGAGACGAAATGAGATGGTCTAAAATTTTCTGGTGTAGTTTTTTCCGCTGAACACGAATCTGAAGTCAAAATTGGGGGTCAAACACAACAAAAAATCGGGAAAAACCCAAAAAATCGATACGATACATTTACCGACAGAAACCTACCACCAAGGAATGTTTGGACTACGACTATATAAACTATCAGAGATATTCATATAACAAAAAATAAAGCTTTTTAAATTGTCTACATACAAATTTATATAAACATTTTTGATAAGATGAATGGTAAATGAGATATAAACAAAAATGTAATTTTGACAAAAAATTTCGGTCCAATATAGGATTTTTTTTATTATTGTGATTTGTGTTTTTTTAATTATAAATTATTTATTTTATTCTGTTAAGTTCCAAATCACTTAAATTTTACAGAAAAAATCCAAATATAAAATAAGTTTAATTTTCAAATTTTTTCCATTGATATACCTTGAAAAAGTCCTAAAAATTTGGTTTTTTAATTATAACTTGAAAAATAATGCATATAGACAAAAAGGTTATATAACTTAAAATAAAGGTTTTGTAAAAATACACACTTAGTCATATAAAATTTTGTCTATCTCTTATAGTTTTTGAGATATTGACGTTTTAAAGTTAAAAAAAAATGGTAATCTGAAATTACTGTTTTTTTCTCGATTTTTTGCTGTTTGACGCCCAATTTTGACTTCAGATTTGTGTTCAGCGGAAAAAAAAATACGCCAGAAAATCTTAGTCCAATACTCAGCACACACCTTTTTTTTGTGGACCTGTGTAATACAAGGAGCGGCATAAAATATTTTAAAATCTACAATTAAAAAAAACACCTCCAGGCCAATTGCGCTTGTCTGTTATTTAGTTTTCATTAAACCGGCAGCGGCGCTAAATTTATGCGACTTGTGGAAACACAGCAATGGTTGCAACAGGGATGCAGACTCTTATGTTGCAACAATAAATGATCTACGTAGCAGAGCCGAGAATTTCGTTTCTTTAAAATACAAATTTTGAGGTGAAATTTGTGTCAAATTCTATACTTTTTTTTATATCAAAATATTAGCCTACCATTTGAAAGAGGCATGATTTACATAAAACAACTGTTTGTATATGACTGAAAGAAGTCGGATGTAAATTAACTATACATCCCTATTGCGGATGATTAAACTTAAAATAAATTTTCTCAACAATAAAATCGTAGTTACAAAAATACTGCGCATAGCAGGCCTTCTAAAACGTAACATTTATACTTTAAAAATTAAATTATATGCAAAAGAAAAAAACAGTGCTGCCCTCAATGTATAAAATACCAATTTATTTGCAGTCTAAAAATGAAAATAAATTGATATTTTAATAATAATTCATACATTTTTTAAATTTTAATATATTAAACATAATTAGATTAAATATTTGAGTTAAAAATGTGTTATTAAATCGTTATGTAGTAATTTATTTAATTGATTATTTTTTGTCAATAAAAAATAATAATATACTACGGTACTGACAACAACTGATGAAAAAAAATTTTTTTTTCATAACCGATTTTGCGTCCCCCAGGTAGCTGCGCCCTTGGCGGGCGTGCCTCTGCCACCTCCTTAATACGGCTCTATTAAGGCCCCCACAGAGTACGGTTATTTTCATCCATTCATATCGCCGCGATACAGAACGGCGTGTAAAATATGCCAAAAACTGATGTCTGTGGGGCAAAACCGTCGTGCCGTATCGTCGAAAAAAATTTCTGCCGGCGCTTGATTTTTGGAACGACGCCGACGGTTCGACTTGTGGCATTCCTACAGATAGATTGTAGGGATTTTATTTAAAATTAACGGATTTTTTTTGCATAAGTGAAGCCAAGGGAACAGCGGCACATGTTCATACTTGTTATTTTTATTTAAAATGCTTTCTCTTCACGACGTAACCGTAGAACGCACAAAAAAACGGTCCAAATTACCTGTAATGCGTGGGCAAAACAGTTCGACGATTCAACACGCCGTTCTGTATCGTCGCGATACGAATGGATGAAAATAACCGTAGTCTGTGGGGGCCTTTAGGGCGGCCGTACACGAGCGACATTTTGCAGTCATACTGACCACAATTCTGCGGTCGCGTCCCGACGAACTGAAGCTCATCGTAGGAATAACAGTGTATGCGTATGAACTGCAGATGCCCACTTCGACTGCAGCTCGACTCCCGTGTATGGCTTACACCGTCATTCCTACGATGAGCCGCAGTTCGCCGAGACGCGACCGCAGAATTTTGGTCGGTATGACTGCAAAATGTCGCTCGTGTACGGCCGCCCTTACGTAGCATTCATGTTGTAAAGTCCTGTGGCATAGTCACAGTCACGGGTTTAGTTAATTTTTTATTCAAACTGAAAAAAAATAGTCATGCTTAAAGGTTTAAGTTAATTGTTGGTTCGTTTTGCTACTTAAAATTTCTATGCATATTTCTAGGTCGCTACAACATTTTTTTCAGGTTCATCCAAAAAAACTAAAAATTTCATAACTGTTCCGGATTTTTTGACCTAAGTTACAAATTCCATGACATTTTCAGATTTTCCAGGTATTCCAGGGTAGGCTGAACCTTATCTCGGATCACTCCATTGATTTTTTTTTATCTAGGGACAGTTAACAAAGGCTTTTAGCCTTCGTATTAAGGTACGGTGGTTGTTTTTTTTTAAATGGCAACCTAAAAAAAAGGCTCTAACTTTACCTTTTGACAAGTAGTCCAGCAACTTTGTATTATTTTTTAATTTTTAAGGTTAACAACATAAGCATGTATATTTTGATTTTCCGGCCATCGTATTTTATTAATCGACGAATAAGTCACTTTGGGAAACTTTTGCGAGTAAAATTTTACAATATTTGATAATATTACTCCTCTTTCCATATCTATTTTTCCAATATGGACAAGGATATCGTCCAAGCAATCCCAAGTTGGTTTCCGCTCATACTTATAGGTAACCAACATATTACTTGAACTTAAAATGGCCGTATGGAATAACATAAAGATTAAAAATATATAGACACAAGTATAGACCATCTTAGATCACAACGGGAAATTTTTTAAAGAAATATATATTGAAAGGAACCCACAATAATAATTTTCCTTATTATATGTTTAAACCTAATGGAAACGAAAATAAAGTTATATTTTACCTTAAATGTGTAATAAATTGCTAAGTTTGATGTCGTAGACCGATTATTTTTCTGTGGTAATAGTGTTAAAATTATCTGTGTTTTTTGTTACATGTCACTTATCCTTAAAACTGGACACATTGCCTGCCATAGCGTGGTCACAAATATATATTTTTTTATATTGGGAAAGTCCAAGGGGTTATCTTAAATGTATCAAGAACTGGATTATTAAGCATGGCACTTAAAATTTGGTGATCTGAAGGAAAAGAAAAAGCTTTTATGGGCAGTAGGTTTCGTAGTCTAGACGATCTAGGTATGAAGGATCAAAGTGGAAAGTTCGATGCCTCTCCAGATGAACTGTAAAGGGATGCATAAGAGTGGCACTACGAGTCTCTGTACTGGGAGCTGCCAGAGGAAGAGTTATTAATGCCCCTCGTTTATGGGAAGGGTTTTTTTTTCTTCCCAGACGGGTTGTAACGGATCTGTCGCACTTTTAAAATTATTTTCACGTCTTCTGCTCTAACGAATTAGCCAGTTTAATTCCTTGTCTCGCAGCTTTCAACAGAGCAACACGTAGTTCCACTCTTACGAATACCTTTACGGTCCAACTTGGAGGTCCCGAACTTCCCACTTTGTTTGATCCTTTATCTCTAGAGTGTCCAGACTAAGGACTGCTGGCAGAGGTTTTTCATTCTACTTTAAATCTCCCCAAATAGGTAAGTCCCGTGTTAATAAACTACCTCTTACAACACTTGGGACACCCACGGTACATAAGTACTTAGGCTTTAAGCATTCGTGCACTAACCAAACATAAAAAATTATACTTGCTAATTCCACGGAGCAGAGGTAAAAAAATGAAAAAAGCCACAGAGCCATTTAGTGGTCAAGAGAAGGAAGCTTTTGTGTAATTGTGGGATCACTGTGTGCGGTATACATCCGTTTTTTGTACTGGATAAAGAACCATTTTGTCACTTTTAGGCAATTAATAAACTGGTTACTCTGTACAGGCTGGCCAGTTTTTCTTGGAACACTACCTTATTCCATAAAATAAACAATATGATACAGAAAAAAGTTTCATATAAAAGTTTCTTAGTTTTAGAATTTATATTTTAACAAAAATAATTTCCCTTTTGAAAACCACGATAGATAAAAATCGGTTAAGGGGGGAAAATTTTTTGGGCAATTATGTTAGTAACCCAATCCTGTTTTAATTTTTTTTTTATTCAGGTTTTTGAGAAATTTTTTAAAAAAAACCCCCAAAAATGCATTTTCAAAATCGGCCATATTTTTTTTTTAAGTGAAAAATTTTTTAAATTTTTAAAAAAAACTTTAAAAACAACCTTTGTAGAATATAACCGAGTAGCCCAAAATTTTTTTTTCTACTTTGGGGTTTTTTGAATCACCATCAACTTTTTTTTTCATATGGGCGCCATATTGGATTTTTTCGCAGCCAAATAGTGCTTTTATTCTGATTTCAACAATGTGTAACATGTAATAGTTTAGGAGTTTATAACCTTATCTATTTCAAAAAACAAATATTTTCTCAGTTGGGCTTGATTCCGTCGAATGTCATTTAGCGTCATTATCAAGTTAGGTCGGGTACGTTATTACAATTTTTTCAACTTTGTTAACTGGTTAATTATTTTAAGAAAAACTTGATATTTTCCAACGTTATTTCCAAAGCAATAGAAATGTTAATATAGCTGCGTAAACGTATTTCGACAATTTTCCTGAAAGGCAGCATCCTAAACTAACCTAAAAAGTACGTTAAAAAAAATCGGCAACGAGATGCTGCAGTTAACCAACATTTTAACAAAAATCCAACATCTTCATCCAGGGATGTTGATAGAGAATTCCACATACCTAAGTGGAAGTTAAGACTATTTAAAAAAATATGGTAAATATGTTGAGAGAAATGGACAACATTTTGAATTTAGGTCGTTATTTTACATCTCCATTTTAGTAGGATTAGTTTAGCCACTTTTCATTGTTTTTGTTTGTACTTGTTTCAATTAACTTGTTTCGTGTAGTTTTGTTGTAACACGGTATTAACGGTATAGCCTTGTTCGCGAAACCCATTTCTGTAAAATATCTGTTTAGCTTATCTATTTTGACAATTACTAATATTTTATTGTTTACAAAATAAAATAACGTTCGTCAGAATCAAGGCCAACTAAGAAATATTTGTTTTTGATAAATGAGGTTATAAACTTTTAAATTATAACATGTTATACATTGTTGAAATCAGAATAAAAAGCACTATTTTGCTGCGTAAAAATCCAATAAGGCGGCCATATGAAAAAATAAAGTTGATGGTGATTCTAAAAACCCCGGGGAAAAGTAAAAAAAAAAATTGACTCCCGGTCATATTCTACAAAAAAATTTTTTTTAAAAGGGAAATTTTTACAGATTTGAATAATTTTCACTTAAAAAAAAAAAAGGGCCCCATTTTAAAAAAAAGCATTTTTCGGTTTTTTTAAAAAATTTTTCAAAAAACCCAAAAAATTTAAAAACCCGTAAAACGGGTTTAAAATTACTAAAATAATTGTCCAAAATTTCCCCCCTTTAACCGACCAAAATTTTTTGGGGCACACTGTATACAGGGTACTTCTTTTTTTTTGGGGGCACGCATCAATTTTTTTTTTTTAAATAAAAACCCCATTATTTTTGCATTTTTTTATTTTACTTTAAAAATTTAGAAAATTTTTTTATATAATGTCCTATACTAAAAATTTACCGTTTTTGACATTTTTTAAAATTTTTTTGAAAAAAAATGACGTTTCGGACCCAAAATAATTTAATTTTTTAAAAGGAAGCCTTTTTTTTTAATTTCAATTAAATTTTTTAAAAAAAAAAACCTTTTTAAGGGGGATTTTTTTATAACTGTTTATACAGGGCATTCAAAAAAAAATTAAAAATAAAATTGTTTTTTTTTAAAAAAAAAACCCCAAATTTTAATTTTACATTATTTAGAAAAAATTTAAAAAAAAGGGAGGTTTTGAAAGGTTCTTATTCAAAAATTTTGTATTTTGAAATATTGGCAATATGATATTTTTCTATTGCAAAAATGCTATAGTCTGCTATATGGCTCTTAAAATGTATTAATAGTTGGCCATGACAGCGTTTAAAAAACAATCAAGTACTACAGAATGACAATCAGTGCTGCAAAACTGACGGCATGGACGTGAATTACGCATTTTTTTTTCTTTTTCATTTTATAAAAGTTTAATTTTTTACGTTATGGTTTCAGCAGCCTTGGTTAAATGGCATATTGGAGTCAGTATGCTAAAAACGATATAATTTTATCTAATGGCATTGTTGGAGTATCCAGTCATTCATAAACTTAGGCACAAGTTTTAGCAGTATAAGTATCTGTTACCATTTAAATGTTTACTTTGATTATAGTCCACAGTACAGGCCCCCTGGCAAGTTGATTACCACATACTTTATAATTCGTGAGGAACTTCGTTTCGACGAGTCTACCACACTTTTCCTCTGCAACTTTTCTCGATTCCTCCGCTTTTCCGCTCGAAAAAGCCCTATATTATGTCGATTTCCCAAGGTTCTAAAAAGTCACGACCACAACTTTTTTTTTAGCTAAAGTTACTGCAAATTTTGTTGAAAATGTGAATTTAAACTTGTCCGACTTTTTCATGTCTACCGCTTGAAACATGCCCAAATGACAGGGTATTGAAAACCGATCACCACATAGGTAATTTTTGGTAAAATTAATTGTAAATAATTTATAAAATCCCATTTTATGTTTGTCCGACAAATTTCAAGCCGCATTTTTTCAGTCCGACAGCTGGAAATTGGAATTTTGACGGGATATAAAAAATCGTTGACCACAAACCTAATTTTCACTTTTTTTTCTTTTAAATTTATTGTAGAAAATAGTGATACACCTGTCCGACAATTTAGTGTCCGCCTTTACCTTCAAAAATAATAAAAACTACATAAACATTATTTTTGCAGTGTTCCGTAACACCTCGTATTAAAACACGGATCCTAGATTAACACCTTTTCATTGAAAATCAGGTTCACAAAAGTTTCTATGGTAACAACAATGCAACGTACACTGTAACTGTCTCGGGTTAAGTACAGGGTAGGTCAAAAAATATAAAGGATTTATTATATATTATATAAAGGAGTAAAGTACCCTTATTTAAAAAAAATCAGCAAAAGGTTATAAAGAAAAGTTCAGAATTAAAAGTTATGCCTCAATACTAAAACATGGCCTCCTAAGATTTTTTTGTTTTCTTTTTTGAAAAACCTTTAAAACTTTTCTAATTTTTTTATTTTCCTTAAACACTCTCATAATTTATTTTACATCAAATTAATTTCCCATAATTTTGTTCAAATTCAAGCATATTTGTAACATTAACAAAGATTTTTAATTTTTTAAGGAATCACAAACTTCATGTTTGTTGCAACGTTATTAAACACAACTTTAAAATTTTACAAAAATTCTTTTTAAAAATGTAAAACATTAGTAATGATAAAATGCATATTAAAAAACGCTCTTTTAAACTGCAAAAATTTTATTTTATATATTTATTAAAAAACTGTACAAATTAAAAGACATCATTAAAAAACCCACTAAAATTATCGCGGATACTCATGAAAAGAAAAACAAATGAGGGTTAAAAGTAAACATTATGACGGTTTGGTGACAATAATTTTTCTTTCTTGAATAATTATTCTTCGCTTATTAAGTTTATTTGATTTCAAATGCATCCTCCAAGACAGTTATTGTTAGCTGAGAAGGCCGAATTAGTTTTAATATGTAGAGATAACTATAAATCAGTACGTAAATTACATTAAATTTTATTTCATAAAATAAAATACTTTATTGGCAATTATAAATATACGTACAAAAGTTTTACGAATTTTTTTTTTTTTTTTTGTCGGACTAACGATTTGCGGATATATTTTTGTCGGACAATATATTTTTTTCTTTAAAAAATACTTTTCTTTCGTGTGTTATTTTTGTCCGACATGTGGTAAACGATTTTTTATACTCAGTCAAAATTCCAATTTCTAGCTGTCGGACTGAAAAAATGCGGCTTGAAATTTGTCGGACAACCATAGGATATTATTTTATAAATCATTTACAATTAATTTTACCAAAAAATACCTATGTGGTGATCGGTTTTTAATACCCTGTCATTTGGGCATGTTTCGAGCGGTAGACATGAAAAAGTCGGACAAATTTTTGTCGGATAAGTTTAAATTCACATTTTTAACAAAATTATCAGTAACTTAAGGTAAAAAAAAATGTGGTCGTGACTTTTTAGAACCTTCGGAAATCGCCATAATATGGGGCTTTTTTAAGCGGAAAAGCGGAGGAATCGAGAAAAGTCGCAGAGGAAAAGTGTGGTAGACTCATCGAAACGAAGTTCCTCACGAATTATAAAGTATGTGGTAATCAACTTGCCAGGGGGGGCCTGTACTGTGGACTATTACAACCACATCATTTTTTTAAAACTCTTTGATTGTAGTAGCAGTAACTACAGTTAGAAATACTGATATCAATTCACTGGAAGATATTCTTCAATCAGATTTAAAAATTGATGACCTTAAAATAAACTTTGATGAAATTGGGTCATGTAACTACAAAGAATGCTTAAATAGAGCTGGATTTCAAAGAGACAGTGCTGCGGTAGTTGGAAGAGGGACTGTAATTTTCCATTATATTCCTCTGTGGTACCGAGACCACAAAGGCCGCAGTATTATACATGTTCAGAAATTGTTTGCACTCAAACAGTTTATATGATATTTACCAAAGTATATTCATTGTTCGAAGGTTGCTCTGGCATAGTTTTTAATGCAACGTCCAATGGATGGTTCCAAAGGCATGAAGGAGGCATACAGATAACTGCAGAGAAATAGATGTTTTACCTAAATATCCATCAGAAATCTGTATCGCTGAGTGAAATAAGTTTCGTTTTTTATTTATGAGGTTGGGGATTAGGTTTATAAGTAAATATGCATTAATGCAAGGAACTACACAATTGTAGGACTCTAATAAATTTTTAAACATTTAAAAGTAATTTTATTTACTTATTAATATTATTTAATTGACAACAAACCACATGGCGGTAATTTTGATTTGTGTTGTCGAAATTCTGGCACATCTGGAGTGTGGAAAATTTTTGACATACGGCCCCTGTTAAACGCCCGAGTTTTTAAAATTT